>CM064490.1:9977583-10021615 GCA_032716605.1 Paralithodes platypus
TCTACCGGCAAATTTACAAATTAATCTAGAAGGGGGATCTAATTATTATTATTATTATTATTATTATTATTATATTATTATTATTATTATTATTATTATTATTATTATTATTATTTTTTTTTTTTTTTTTTTTTTTTTTTTTTTGTATGGAAGTCTAGGGAGGAAAGTAGAAAAATAATGAATACATGCCAAAATCGCCCAAAAAGTGAACCATCCCCCTTTAAGTAAGTATATTTCGATCAATAATTGGTATCAACACTATCTAAGCATTACTTTATCGTTCCGAGTGAGATATACAAACATGTGCCTATCTTTACACACCCTACTCAACATCTGACAGACATTAATACAGCACACAGAGAGCGAAACGTAATGACAGCGGCGGCGACAAGACTTATTTGGCCGACTGTACGCGATTAATAATTACACGTAGACGGCAACTGCGTTTTTGCAATAATTAAGTGGGGGTAGGGGGTATTTTGGGGTCTATTTATTTAGGTATAAGTAAACAATAACAAACTCTCCAACTCGGCTCAACTCCTGCGACTTTTTTGGCCAAGCCCAAAAGGTTTCCAATATTTTCTCTCGAGCTTCGCGGGAAACTCTGCAGGAAAAGAATTTGTCGGGCACTTTTCCGATCAATATTGATTTTTATGCGAGCTTCGTTGGATGGGGTTGAAGGGGGGGGTCACCGTTTTTTTTATTGTATCTTTCTCTCCTTTTCGCTCTTTCCCTGGCTTGTATCCATTCGGCCCGATTCAGCCAACTGTTTTAAGACGTTCATCCCCATCCAGGTGACTATTTCTTCCTGGCGAGCGATAGCGAGGCAGCATTGTATGAAGAAATCCGGCTTCGCCGGAGAAATTTTTCTATCGAAAAATGTACAAATGTAGCTTGCTGTCAAAAAAATATATACAGTATATATGCTGGCTCGCTACCGCTCGCCAGGAAAATATTGACACCTGGATGGGGGTAAAAGTCTTAAAACAGTAGGCTGAATGGGGCCGAATGGATACAAGCCAAAGAGAGAAAGAGAAAAACACGAGGTGGCCGGGCCTCCTTAACGTACGGTCATGGTCAAAAGTCGCGTATTGTATGCATGTATGTATAAACTCTCTCTACCGAAAAATGTACAAATTTATCTTGAAGGGGGTCTAGGGGGTGTTTTTTCTAAGCTTGATGGAAGTTTAGCGAAGCAAAAAAAAAACAAAAAAAAAACAATAAATTAATACTGTAAATAGACCCACAAATTTACCAATACCCCCTTAAGTGGACCTATTATTTTATCTAACTTTATATGGGATAGTTTTCGATTCGTTGGCTATTTAGATTTAATAATTCCTTTTGTTTTCCTTTTTATTTATTTTTTTTAATTGCCTTAGTCAGCTCTGAAAGTAGTCTATAAGTAATTAATGGACTTTCACCTCTTCTAAATTTTCTCCGTGGGTTCCTCTCCTTTTGCCGATATGATGATGATGAAGGGGTTATGCTTGGTTTTTCTCCCCCCCCCCCCCCCACCAACCCTAATGTTTAGCCCAATTAGTATTCGGATTTTAAGACGTTCGGCTCATTAGTTTGGCGATTTTAATACCTTTCACACCATTTGTTGGCAATATTTATACCTTTCGTGCCACTTAGGTGTCGATTTTTTCCTGGCGAGCGATAGCGAGCCTGTAATTTTGAAGGAACCGGACATATTTATGTAGAAGAGGGATTTTGGGATTTTGTATTATATTGATAGAGGTCTAGGGAAGAAACTAAAAGAAATATTTATAAATTAATCTAGATTTTATTAATTTCACCACAACACCAAACACCTCCAATGAAATGAATGTAAGCATATAATTATGTGATCCACCGGGATTCGAACCTGGGTTATCACACACACACACACATGTTTAAACGCTAACCATTACACCACCAAATGAATAACCCGATAACAAAAATATACCCTTCCCCTCTTAAAAAACTCAGATTAGATGTTTGAAACCTTTTCACTCCAACTTCTCTCAACTCTATTCACCAGGTGCTCGGGGTAGGAGAGAGAGAGAGAGAGAGAGAGAGAGAGAGAGAGAGAGAGAAAGAGAGAGAGAGAGAGAGAGAGAGAGAGAGAGAGAGAGAGAGAGAGAGAGAGAGAGAGAGAGAGAGAGAGAGAGAGAGACAGAGAGAGAGAGAGAGAGAGAGAGAGGAGAGAGAGAGAGAGAGAGAGAGAGAGAGAGAGAGAGAGAGCGAGAGAGAGAGAGAGAGAGAGCGAGAGCGCGAGAGAGAGAGCGAGAGGCCAACTAAGTGATGTCGCGGCACCCAGTATATATTTCGCTCAATAATTGGTATCGGCACTAATCTAAGCTTTAATAATTCATCGTTTCGAGTGAGATATACAAACAGGTTCCTATCTTTACCCCCCCTATTCAACATCCGACAGACATTGATACAACACACAGCGAGCCAAACGGAATGCCAGCGGCCACACGACTTATTGGGCCAACTATATTCGGGGTAAAGGAAGAGCCAACTAAGAAAATGTATTCCAACTATTTTACCCAAAAGTTCTGAATGGGGTGAAGGCTTTTAAGGGGAGATGGGTCGGTTTTTCTGGCCCCCCTTCTCCCATTGATTTAGCTCCATTGATTTTCAGATTCGACCCATTAGTTCGGCGATTTTAAGACCTTTTGCTCCATTTTGTTGTCAATGTAAAGACTTGTAGTGTCATTTAGGTGTCGAATTGTTCCTGGCGAGCGATAGCGAGCCAGTAATTTAAGAGGAACCGGCCGGGATTTTTTTTTACCGAAAAATATACAAATATATCTCGACGGAGGGTCTGGGGGGAGGGGGGGGGGGGGGAGGGGGGAGGGGTTTTAAGCTTGATGGAGTTCTAGGGAGGAAACTAAACAAAAATAAACAAAATACATAAATGAGCAAATAAATACGCCCATCCCCCCTTAGGCAAATAAATACGCCCATCCCCCCTTAGGCAAATAAATACGCCCATCCCCCCTTAGGCAAATAAATACGCCCATCCCCCCTTAAGCAAATAAATACACCCATCTCCCCTTAAGCAAATAAATACGCCATCTCCCCTTAAGCAAATAAATACGCCCATCTCCCCTTAAGTAAATAAATACGCCCATCCCCCCTTAAGCAAATAAATACGCCCATCCCCCCTTAAGCAAATAAATACGCCCATCTCCCCTTAAGCAAATAAATACACCCATCTCCCCTTAAGCAAATACATACGCCCATCTCCCCTTAAGCAAATAAATACGCCCATCTCCCCTTAAGCAAATAAATACGCCCATCTCCCCTTAAGCAAATACATACGCCCATCTCCCCTTAGAAATAAATACCTCCATCTCCCCTTAAGCAAATAAATACGCCCATCTCCCCTTAAGCAAATAAATACGCCCATCTCCCCTTAAGCAAATAAATACGCCCATCTCCCCTTAAGCAAATAAATACACCCATCTCCCCTTAGGCAAATAAATACGCCCATCCCCCCTTAGGAAATAATACGCCCATCCCCCCTTAGGACATAATACGCCCATCCCCCCTTAGGCAAATAAATACGCCCATCCCCCCTTAGGCAAATAAATACGCCATCCCCCCTTAGGCACAAATAAATACGCCATCCCCCCTTAGGCACAAATAAATACGCCCATCCCCCCTTAGGCAAATAAATACGCCCATCCCCCCTTAGGCACAAATAAATACGCCCATCCCCCCTTAGGCACAAATAAATACGCCATCCCCCCTTAGGCACAAATAAATACGCCATCCCCCCTTAGGCACAAATAAATACGCCCATCCCCCCTTAGGCACAAATAAATACGCCATCCCCCCTTAGGCAAATAAATACGCCCATCCCCCCTTAGGCAAATAAATACGCCCATCCCCCCTTAGGCAAATAAATACGCCCATCCCCCGTTAAGGACGCTTCTGTGCTGCCAATTAGGCGTACTTGGTTACGTGGGTGATCTGCTCTCTTCCAAATAAGGTACCTGTGCCGTTAATTGGGGTGACCTGCTTTTTGTTATTTCTGTCCTTTTCTCTCTTTCTCTGGCTTGTATCCATTCGGCCCCATTCAGCCAACTATTTTAAGACGTTTATCCCCATCTAGGTGTCGATTTCTTCCTGGCGAGCAAAAGCGAGCCAGCATTATATGAAGAAATCCGGCTTTGCCGGAGAAATTTTTCTATCGAAAAATGTACAAATTTAGCCTGCTGTCTAACAAAAATTAAAAATATGCTGGCTCGCTAGCGCTCACCAGTAAAAAATTGACACCTAGATGGGGATAAACGTTTTAAAACAGTAGGCTGAATGGGGCCAAATGGATACAAGCCAGAGAAAGATAGAAAAGGACAGAACAAAAACAGGTCACTCCCTTAATTGAACCCTTTGAGCATACAGTTGGCCAAATAAGTCGTGGGGTTAAGGGGAGATTTCCACTAGAGGGATTTTTTCTTTACGATAGACTCTTCCCCCCCCCCCCCCCCTAGATTCTCTCCCCGATAGATTCTTTCCCCCCGATACTCTTTTTTTTTTCCCCCCCCGATAGATTCTTTTCTCCTCGATAGATTCTTTTCTCCTCGATAGATTCTTTCCCCCCGATAGACTCTTTCTCCACGATACTCTTTCCCCCCCCCCCCCGATAGATTCTTTTCTCCTCGATAGATTCTTTTCTCCCCGATAGATTCTTTTCTCCCCGATAGATTCTTTTCTCCCCGATATATTTTCTCCCCGATAGATTCTTCCCCCCCCCCCCCCCCCGATAGACTCTTTCTCCCCGATACTCTTTCCCCCCCCCCCCCCCCCCGATAGATTCTTTTCTCCCCGATAGATTCTTTTCTCCCCGATAGACTCTTTCCCCCCCCCCATACTTTCTGCCCGATACTCTTTCCCCCCCCCCCCATAGATTCTTTTTTCCCTGATAGATTCTTTTCTCCCCGATAGATTCTTTTCTCCCCCCTTGACTCCTTTTCCCCCTCCCCCCCCCCCCCGATAGATTCTTTTCTCCCTGATAAGACTCTTACCCTCCGATAGACTCCTCCTTCACTTGGCTTCATTTCCTGTGCCTTCTCAAAGAACCAATAAACTAAGATTGTCAGTCACTATTAAGACGAGAGTAAACTTTTGGGGTCTCAGTCTTTTCACAGATTGTTTTTGTTTTTGTTACTTTTTCTTTAATTTTATATTAAAACAAAATATATATACATATATATATATATATAGTATATAACCTAATTTTACTGACTTTACATAGGACTTGTATCACTATAGTCCGTTCATTCTAGGTTGGGCAGAAACCGTAACTTCTGTAACTCAAAAAGGGCTAGAGCACATGAGCTTAGGTTAGGTTATATTTATCTCCACCAATTATTTATGAAGTGAAACAAACTGTTCACACAATGACAGACCTCAATCTGCTGTTCACGAGCTTGAAGGCAACTATGGGGTTTGCCCTACCTACCTAACCTAACCTAACCTGACCTGATCTAACCTGACCTGACCTAACCTAACCTGACCTGACCTGATCTAACCTGACCTGACCTGACCTAACATGTTTAGGTTAGTAACCAGTCATTTCACAGATTGACTGAAATGCTTAGTCATACATGACTAAGTTTCACAGTCTGACTAATATATATATATATATATATATATATATATATATATATATATATATATATATATCCGCGAGAAACAAATGCAAACTACCCTCCGTCCCTCCGAGAATCAGTGCAGGACAGCGGAATAGAGACCGTGAACAAATTACACCAGGCCGAACCAGATTACTGAGAGCCTGGAAGCAAATTACAGGGATCCAGGCAGTTAACCCCTTCTGTACCGGCGACGTCTTTGTAATTATATTCTAGCTATATTTAGACGAAATCGACACCTAAATGGCACGAAAAGTCTTAATATGGACACAAAAATGGGGTGAAAGTTCGAAAAAATCGCCAAACTAATGGAACGAATGTCTTAAAATCACAAAACTATTACGCTAAACACGAGGGAGAAAGGGGTCCATAAAAATCGACCACCTCTCTTTTCTTTTTTTTCTTTTTTGTTCTCTTTCTCTCCCTCTCTGTTTGGCTTTTATCCTTTCGGCCTCATTCAGCCTACTGTTTTAAGACGTTTACCCCCATCCAGGTGTCAATATTTTCCTGGCGAGCGGGAGCGAGCCAGCATATATATATTTTTTGTTTTGACAGCAAGCTAAATTTGTATATTTGTTTATAGAAAAATTTCTCCGGCGAAGCCGGATTTCTCCATTCAATGCTGGCTCGCTATAGCTTGCCAGGAAAAAAATCGACACCTGGATGGGGATAAACATAAAAAAAACAGTTGGCTGAATGGAGCCGAATGGATAAAAGCCAGGGAAAGAGAAATAGAAAGAAAGATAAACAAAAAAGCCGGTGACCCCCCTTAAAGAGTTCAAGTTACTCGACACTGAACGAAATGAAATAGTTGGACTCTGTGAACCTGAGACGAGAGGGGGTGAAGAGAGGAGTTATCTGGTCCCCCTTCTCCCTCATGTTTAGCCCCATTAGTGTTGAGGTTTTATGATAGGTCTGTTCACTCCAGTAGTTTGGTTATTCTAAGACTTTACGTGCCACTTAAGTGTCGATTTTCACCTGGCGAGCGAGAGCGAACCTGCAATTTAGGAGGAACCGGATTTTTGGCTGAGACGTTTTTTCTACCTATAAATACACAAGTTTATCTCGATGGGGGGTCTTGGGGTTATTTTGTTAAGCTTGATGGAGAAAAGTAAAGTAAGACACTGAGCAATCCAGCTAGCTCTCACAAACACCTTCTATTCATTGCACTACACTCAACAAGAACACCACTCTTCTGTCCAATGCACAAAGGTGAATACATACTTTAAATAAAATGTAAACAATCTGCCATGGCTGTGTGTGAGAGAATGTAAAAGAGTGTGGGAGAGTGGGAGCGAATGTAAAAGAGTGTGGGAGAGTGGGAGCGAATGTAAAAGAGTGTGGGAGAGTGGGAGCGAATGTAAGAGAGTGTGGGAGAGTGGGAGCAAATGTGAGAGTGTGTGAGAGAATGTAAAAGAGTGTGGGAGAGTGGGAGCAAATGTGAGAGTGTGTGAGAGAATGTAAAAGAGAGTGGGAGCGAATGTGAGATAATGTAAAAGAGTGTGGGAGATTGGGAGCAAATGTGAGAGAATGTGAGAATGTAAAAGAGTGTGGGAGATTGGGAGCGAATGTGAGAGTGTGTGAGAGAATGTAAAAGAGTGTGGGAGAGTGGGAGCAAATGTGAGAGAATGTGAGAGAATGTAAAAGAGTGTGGGAGAGTGGGAGCAAATGTGAGAGAGTGTGGGAGAGTGGGAGCAAATGTGAGAGTGTGAGAGAATGTAAAAGAGTGTGGGAGAGTGGGAGCGAATGTGAGAGAATGTGAGAATGTAAAAGAGTGTGGGAGAGTGGGAGCAAATGTGAGAGAGTGTGAGAGAATGTAAAAGAGTGTGGGAGAGTGGGAGCAAATGTGAGAGTGTGAGAGAATGTAAAAGAGTGTGGGAGAGTGGGAGCAAATGTGAGAGTGTGAGAGAATGTAAAAGAGTGTGGGAGAGTGGGAGCAAATGTGAGAGTGTGTGAGAGAATGTGAGATAATGTAAAAGAGTGTGGGAGCAAATGTGAGAGAATGTGAGAGAATGTAAAAGAGTGTGGGAGAGTGGGAGCAAATGTGAGAGTGTGAGAGAATGTGAGAGAGTGTGGGAGCGAATGTGAGAGAATGTAAAAGAGTGTAGTGCTGAGTTATATTACCAGGCTGGAGGTCCATGGTAATTGACACCTACCCCTGGGTCCCTGGCAGTGTTGTGTTGGTTTTTTTTTAAATTTAAAAATACCTCCGTCTACGTAAATTGTGAAAAACCTGTTATCCTCCGGCAAATTGTGGGGTTGAGTGAGTGTGTTGGGTTGGGTTGTGGAACAAAGGGAGGATGGATGTGTGTGTGGGTGTGTGGGTGTGTGGGTGTGTGGGTGTGGGTGTGTGTATGTATGCTTGGGAAGGGGGTGTTCTTCATATTTCTTCTTCTTCTTCTTGTTTGGGACACGCTTAATGAAAATTGCTATTTCTCGGTTAATACTGAACAAAATTTAATTATTTTTCATATACATATACTTTGATTTATCCTCTAGCTTCTAACTGAACCCTTTTTATAAATATCTTACTGTGCGTAGCGCAATGCGCCTCTGAGTCAACATGGCCACACGGACCTATAGTCCGCTTGGACTAGTTTGTTTGGAGTTTTATATTTAAGATAATACCAATAAGACTACAGTAAAGATTATACACACACACACACACACACACACACACAAGCACCCACGCACACATGCACATGATTTTGTTCTCGATGTCATACCTTCTGGCCTCCTCAACCACTTATACTTGTACCTTGTTTGTTAACGTAGCTGCTTATGATGCACTTTCCAGTCCATAGATTTATATACTCCCTGTTTTTACTACACATTTTAATTATCTTTGGGCTGGCGCATCAGCAGTGTGTGGCTTCCGTGGACCCTGACCTACCACTTAGCTCTGGGGTCAGGGAAGCCCACCAGGTAAGAATACCAGGTAAGAATACACAAGCACCCACGCACACAAACACCCACACACACAAGCACCCACACACACACAAGCACCCACACACACACACAAGCACCCACACACACACACAAGCACCCACACACACAAGCACCCACACACCCCCACACACACACCCATACAAGTTTCACCTTTCTGTATCTATTTTTCCGCCAGTTTTCGCTTTCTTTTCTCTTATAAGAACACAAAAGCAATGCACCTGATGTGTAGCAACGGTCAAACACACAGATAAAACCAATCTTATCCAACTCTCCGCAACACCAGGGTATATACATTTAACTCTCCGCAACACCAGGGTATATACATTTAACTCTCCGCAACACCAGGGTATTTACATTTAACTCTCCGCATCACCAGGGTATATACATTTAACTCTCCGCAACACCAGGGTATATACATTTAACTCTCCGCAACACCAGGGTATATACATTTAACTCTCCGCAACACCAGGGTATATACATTTAACTCTCCGCAACACCAGGGTATATACATTTAACTCTCCGCAACACCAGGGTATATACATTTAACTCTCCGCAACACCAGGGTATATACATTTAACTCTCCACAACACCAGGGTATTTACATTTAACTCTCCGCAACACCAGGGTATTTACATTTAACTCTCCGCAACACCAGGGTATATACATTTAACTCTCCGCAACACCAGGGTATATACATTTAACTCTCCGCAACACCAGGGTGTATACATTTAACTCTCCGCAACACCAGGGTATATACATTTAACTCTCCGTAACACCAGGGTATATACATTTAACTCTCCGCAACACCAGGGTATATACATTTAACTCTCCGCAACACCAGGGTATATACATTTAACTCTCCGCAACACCAGGGTATATACATTTAACTCTCCACAACACCAGGGTATTTACATTTAACTCTCCGCAACACCAGGGTATTTACATTTAACTCTCCGCAACACCAGGGTATATACATTTAACTCTCCGCAACACCAGGGTATATACATTTAACTCTCCGCATTTCACCCACCACAGCAAGCAAGCGACGTGTTATCGAGAGAAAGACATCCACAAATTCTCTGCATTTCGAGCCACGGGAGTTTCGCAAAAGCTTAGAGAGAGAGAGAGAGAGAGAGAGAGAGAGAGAGAGAGAGAGAGAGAGAGAGAGAGAGAGAAAAAAATAGTGGATATCATGGATGCAAGAGAATACTGGGCTGGGGTAAAGCGGAAACAGTTATAAGTTATAGTTTGGAGAATTTACACACTCGCTCTCTCTCGCTCTCTCTCTATTATATAAATATACGTATTATCCTAATATCTTCTAAGACTGTACTTTTCTATCGGAAAAAAATGGGCAAATATAATTATAAGAGACGCAACAACGTGTTTTTATTTATTTTGTATTTATTTATTTTTATTTGTTTTGGGGGGAGAGTGTTTTAGTCGAATCTAGTGATGAAGTTGAATGGGAATTAAGCATTTACCCATTACCCATCAATCTAAAGACACGCCCACCGATAGTGGGGAGGGCTATGAAGATCAGGGAAATTCAGGGGTAAAAAGCGTATCAAACACGATAATACACATTTGTAACCACAATTTGGCTCGGGTTTTGTCAATTTCCAGACCCATAAAATCAGACTTTTTGAAAACCCGAGCCAAGTTTTGACGAAACTTGGCTCGGATTTAACTAATTTAAAAATGAAAATAACACAGTAACCTTATTAAAATGTTGGCTCGGGTTTTGTACATTTCCAGACCCATATAACCCAACATTTTGAAAACCCGAGCCAAGTTTTGACGAAACTTGGCTTGGATTTTACTAATTTTCATGTTAAAATTACACAGTAACCCTAATAAAATCTTGGTCAATATTTACGAGTCACACCACAGCTGGGATCTCATTGTTAACGGTAGTTTTGGGTTCCTATCATTCTATGCTTCATTGCTATATACTTTTTATCCACCGGAAAATATTTTTTTTCTTGGCTTTTTTTTTTTTTTTTAGGATTAACCTAACCAAAAAACCTAACCTAACCTAACCTAATAGCCCCCAAATACATTTAGGTTAGGTTTTTAGGTTAGGTTAATGCTAAAAAAAAAAAAAAAAAAAAAAAAAAAAAAAAAATATATATATATATATATATATATATATATATATATATATTTTCCGGTGGATAAAAAATATATAGCAATGAAACAGAATGATAGGAACCCAAAACTACCCTTAGAAATGAGATTCCAGCTGTGGTGTGACTCGTAAATATTGACCAAAATCTTTGTTTGGGTTTTCATAGGGTTAACATTAGCCTAACCTAACTTAGTAAGAATGGGGTTAACATCACCCATTAAGATTCCCGAGCTAGTTGTGGTCCGGCTCCTTATATTGTCCCAACCAACCAACTAACCTTAATGAACAGAAGAGGTACTGGGTTGAGGGTCCTTGGCTTGAGTGGCTGCCTGGCTGGAGGCTCACCACTCATCTTGGTCAACAGGTGGTGGATTTTCGTTTCGATTTCTTCCATGGCAAAAAACTATGTGCATTTCAAAACCAGCTGTCCTCGTCGGCTGTATTTGGAACACTGGTTATTGCACTTTGGACTGTTTACACTTATTGGAAGGCGAAAATGTCTTGAGCAGCCTCATTGGTTTTAAAGACGGTGGAAAAAGCTTTGATCGGCTACCACACCCTCTACACAAGCTGGCCATAGTCAAACTAATGGGTTATATCCCGGACCACCTGTCTTCCAAATAATGGCATCACCTGATTGGTCGATAGACATCACGTGTCAGTGAACTGGATTACACTTGCCAAGAATTAGGTAGGGTGAATTGCTCTCGCCACCAGTAGTTCATTGCATTCGCCACCAGATGTCTGAGTTGTTGACTGACAGACACGGAAAAGAGCTCTCCCAGTGTAAATAAACAATTAAAACTTAATTATCCATGTAATATGTATTATGTTAGTTTCCTGGGACTGACACCCACATCGGTCAATATACAGGAGGCGCTACAATATAGGTAGCAAAATTCTAATGGTAGTTTTGGGTTACTATCATCATATGCTTCATTTCTATATACTTTTTATCCCCGGGAAAAAAATAAAAAAATTTGGGTTTTTTTTTTTTTTCTTTTTATTAACCTAACCATAAAACCTAACCTAACCTAACCTAAATGTATTTGGGGGCTATTAGGTTAGGTTAGGTTAGGTTTTTTGGTTAGGTTAATGACCAAAACAAAAAATCCCAAGAAAATAAATGAAAAATCCCAAGATTTTTGTTTGTTTTCCCGGGGATAAAAAGTATATAGAAATGAAGCATATGATGATAGGAACCCAAAACTACCATTAGAATTTTGCTACCTATATTGTAGCGCCTCCTGTATATTGACCCCTACATCAATAATTTGGAAAACAAATCGCTTAATCACATGCTATTGAGATTAATTATGGTAAGATTAGGAGTAGTGGGCGTACCACTACCGACATAGAGCATAAATCATCCATAAAACATTAACCTAACCTAACCTAACCTAGTACTACATGAATACTAGGTTAGGTTAGGTTAGGTTAGATTGTTTGGTTAGGTTAATGTGTTATAGATGAGTTATGCTGTATGTTGGTAGTGGTACGCCCACTACTTCTAATCTTACCTTAATTTTTTACCAATATTGTAGCGCGTCCTGTACATTGACCGAAATTTTAAAAGGAACCGGCCTTAGGCCGATACATTTTTCTACCTAAAAATGTACAAATTTATCTTGAAAGGGGTCTAGGGGGTGTTTTTCTAAGCTTGATGAAGGTCTAGGGAGGAAACTAAAAAAATATATGAATAAATGAATTAATAGACCAAACAAACGGCCAGTCTCCCCTTAACTCATATTTTATGGCTAGACATTCAAGAAAGCACTATTAAGAACACGTAGAATATGAACGAACATCAATCGAGTCATTAATATTGTAATGATATTCCATATAAATATGCAGACGAAGGGAGCTCATTCCCTGCAGCCGGTATGCTTCTATATTCACGCCCAATTACAAGTATAATAGCCTATGTTGATGTATGTTTAATTTGTCTTGAATTAGGGTTGGTTACGTTGGTTAGGATAGTTTTCATCATCAAATTAATTCAAATATGTTGAAATAGAATCGTGATTCGGTGCAATTACTAGGTTACCTCCACCAACCGACTTTACTCCTAAACTCAATGTCAGAGCATAGCGGCTGCGGTCATGCCTTCCCCCCCAAACGAAAGCACAGTTCAGTCGTAACGAACTCTCTTAAAGAGCATTAAGTAATTAGCCAGGTCTATTATTGTATAATTATAAACTTTGAGTTTGATAGCCTCCGAAGTCCTATTTTCACTAACTAAGCACTGGGTTAGAAGCGGAGATCCTTCACTGACGGAGGTAGAACTACGAGTGAACGGAGGTATAGACGTAGACGGATCGAAGGCAAACGATTCACTTCACTGCTTCATTATAAACCCAGATGCTTCGGAACTTGGCTTATCACCTTCAGTACCGGCGACGTCTTTTTGTTTGTTTTCAGCTGCACTTAGACGATTTTATGAAGCTTAGGAAGGATATATGGTAGCTAAAGGGATTCATTGAGATAGTCCGTGATCTATTAACGGGTAGACATCCTTCCTAAGCTGAATAAAAGCGTCTAACAGGTGCCAGCATACAATGAAGAAGGACGTCACCGGTACCGAATGGGTTAAGGGGGTAGTGCTTGGTTTTTGGTCTATATATTTATGTATTTATTTATTTTTGAGTTTCCTCGCTAGACCTCCATCAAGTTTAGAAAAGCACCCCCTAGACTCCCTTGCAAGATTAATTTGTACATTTTTCGGTAAAAAAAAAATCCTGGCCGAAGGACGATTCCTTCTAAAATTAGAGGCTCGTTATCGCTTGCCAGGAAAAAATCGACACCTAAAGGGCACGAAAGGTCTTAATATTGACAACAAAATGAGGCGAAAGGTCTCAAAATCGCCAAACTAACGGCACGAACGTCTTAAAACCTCAAAAAACTAATATGCTAAACATGAGGGAGAAGGGATAGTCCAGGAAATGCGCGAGTACTACCCCCTGAAGTGTCGAACGCAAACGAATCGATACACTGCTTCACTATAAACCCAAGATGCTTCGAAACTTTGGATTAACCCCTTCTGTACCCGCGAAGGCTTTCAAATTGTTGTTCTAGCTGTATTTAGCTGCTATTATGACGCAGCTTAAGGGGAGGCAGACCGTTTTTGCTGGACCCCCTTCTCCCTAATGTTTAGCCCCAGTAGTTTTGAGATTAAAAGACGTTCGGCCCATTAGTTTGGCGATTTTAACACCTTTCGCCCCATTTCGTTGTCAATTTTAAGACCTTTCGTGACATTTAGGTGTCGATTATTTCCTGGCGAGCGATAGCGAGCCTGCAATGCAGCAATTTTAAGAGGAACCGGCCTTTAGCCGGGACATTTTTCTACCGAAAAATGTACAAATTTATCTTGAAGGGGGGTCTAGGGGGTGTTTTTCTAAGCTTGATGGAGGTCTAGGGAGGAAACTAAAAACAAATATATGAATAAATGAATTAATAGACCAAACAAACGGCCAGTCTCCCCTTAAGCATGTTCTGTGGTAGTTAAGGGGAGGTATTTAGTTTGTTCCCTAGACCTCCATCAAGCTTAAAATTACACCCCCTTGAGTCCCTTTCAAGAAATATTTGTACATATTTCGGTAGAAAAATTTCCCGGCCGAAGGCCGGTTCCTCCTAAATTACAGGCTCGCTATCGCTCGCCAGGATAAAATCGACACCTGAATTGCACGAAAGGTCTTAATATGGGGTGAAAGTTCTTAAAATCGCTAAACTAATGGGGCAAACGTTTTATAATATCAAAAGCAATGGGGCTAAACATGAGGGAGAAAGGGGTCGAGAAAAAAATCCCTCAAGTGAAGACCTGCCCTTAAAAGGGTTGGGTTGAGATAGTTTGAAGCCTTATTATTGCTAGAGGACCTTCCTAAGCTGAATAAAATCGTCTAATCATCACCAGTCCATACATCTCGTTAACACACCAATAAATTGACCCCTTGCGAGTGTCAGGCTATAAGGAAGTTGGAGCTGTAGACATCGATATTTAGCCGAATTACCAGCTAAAATACGGTTATAGTGCATTCAATTTTATAAATGCATATAGATTAATTCAACATAATTTTTAGCCATTACTTTCGCATTCATGTTTAATATCGATGTGTACGGCTCCAACTTCCTTATAGCCTGAAACTCGCAAGTGGTCAATTGCAATACAACCCTTTCTGGACTGGCGTGCCCGTTAGCTTCGGCCCACCCCGAAACTACTTGCCCAAGGGCAGTGTCACACGAGCCCTTTTTCGAGCAATTTTTACGGGCAATTATGGTCTGGAAGCTTAACCAATGACACTTTATCAGAATTCCGCCGCCTAACATAATCTACCTTCAGTCTAGTTACCGATACCAGTGCAAAAAAGTCCCGAAATAATACGAGAAGAAACTTGCTTATGGAAAATTGACGGAAAAAGCGTTCGTGTGACAGCGGCTTTACCTTCGAACCTCCGAGCCTTGCAAGATTTGATAGGGAGGGCCAACCAGGTGAGTAGACGACGTATACAGACTAATAACATACGTAATAAAGCCACTCCAACAGCTTCCTCTCTCTCTCTCTCTCTCTACAGCAAAATAGGAAAGTAGAAATTAGTTACGAGGTGTAGTTGTAAAGGCTTATCTAAAATAATATATTTAATCGTATTCAAATGTGTTTTAGCCCTCAGTAAAATCTAATAAAACGTTGCGGTACTAACATGTCTTTGAATATATTACCAAAAACGACCACTAATTTTACCATGGATTTTTGTGTTGGTGTTAGAGGGGTGTATATATCTAGTTTTACACCGGGTCGAAACCATCAATATATTGTTTAGGCATATATATTAGTTATAACATGTATTGCATTGCCATGTATGTCCACACCGTCGGTAATTCATTTTAATTTAATCCCTAAATCGCTACAAACAATTCTTAGATCCTCTAGATCTTGTGGGAAAGTAGCAACATTGGCAACACTGAGCGTACCCTCATAAATAACTCTTATATCTAGCGAGAAAGTAGCAAAATTGGCAACAATGGAAAGCGTAACCTATTAAATACCGATCTAGCGGGAAAATAACTAAATTGGCAACACGGGAGAGCGGAAAAGTAGCTAAATTGGCAACACTGAGGAACACTAGATCGAAGTAAATGCCTCTAGATCTAGCAGGAAAGTAGCTAAATTGACAACACAGGAGAGCGGGAAAGTTAGCACAATTGGCAACACTGCGTACCCTGACAATAACATGTCCCAAACTCGGTCATAACAGGTACAAAGGGGCCGCCGCCACTTGACCCGATATTGCTCGTAAAAGAAGGCCTAATTGACACTTGGGGGCCGTCTTTACCATTAGTCTTGTCTTCTCGGGTTTAGGGAGGACAATTCTGCAACAGAATTTATTTTACCTTGTGTATGAGCGAATGTGTTGTTGTTTTGAATATCTTCTTTTTCTTCTTTCTTCTTCTTCTTCGTCTTCTTCTTCTTCTTCTCTCACACACCTGTTATAGAGCCACACACCTGTTATCATCAAATGTTTTATTAAGGTACAGTGGCAACGGAACGCTGGAGCCTTGGGAGAAAGTGTGTTTGATGTGTGTATGTTTATGATGTGTGTGTGAGTGTTGTGTTTGTGTGTGTTTACATATATACTGTATATATATATATATATATATATATATATATATATATATATAATTATATATAAATATATATACAGTATATGTGTGTGTCTGTTTATAGGTGTTTGATGTGTGTGTGTGTATATATATGTATGTTTATATGTGTGTGTGTTGTTTGTGTTTATGTATATATATATGTGTGTGTGTGTGTGTGTGTGTGTGTGTGTTTATATATATGTGTGTGTGTGTGTGTGTTTGTGTTTATATATGTGTGTGTGTGTGTGTGTGTGTGTGACTATAGTACTCATTTGATCGTAAAACACATTGTTATGATGCCAGCCAAACCAGCGTTAATATTCATGACATCAAAAGCTCAACCTAACCCCAAAACAACCACATCTATCACCGGTCTGTGTATGTGTGTCTGTATGTCCTAACATTTATAATGAAGGGGACAGTGGCTGTTTGTTTGGTCGATTCATTCATTTATTCATATATGTTTTGTTTAGTTTCCTCCCTAGACCTCCATCAAACAACAACAGAATACATGCGGGTGTTGTGTGTATTTATTAATCCGCTGAAACTGAAAGCAAGATTTAATGGAATATTCACCTTTCATGAAGTGGGTTTGAACGGATATAATCGGATTGATTTCCATTGTCACCGAACATGTTTCAACGGTTGGCAATATTTGGGTGTGTGGGTGTATGTGTGTGTGGGAGTGGGGTGTGTGTGTTTGTGTGGGATTGGGGTTTGTGTGTGGGAGGGGTGTCTGTGTGTGTGGGAGTGGGGTGTGTGTGTTTGTGTGGGATTGGGGTTTGTGTGTGGGAGGGGTGTCTGTGTGTGTGGGAGTGGGGTGTGTGTGTTTGTGTGGGATTGGGGTTTGTGTGTGGGAGGGGTGTCTGTGTGTGTGGGAGTGGGGTGTGTGGGATTGGGGTTTGTGTGTGGGAGGGATATCTGTGTGTGTGGGAGGGAGGGGTATGTGTGGGTAGGTGGGTGTCTTTGTGTGTGTGTGGGTGTTGGTGTGTGTGGGAGGGGATTGAAATTACACTTTTGATTTATATATTTATTTGTCACCATAATAATGTATTGATATGTGAAAGTTGACTTGTATTATGTTTTCCTAGACCTCCATCATGCTTAAATCACCACCCTAAGATCCCCCCCCCCCCCCCCTTCGAGATAAATTAATAAATTTTTAGGTTAAACAATTTCCTGGCCAAAGGTCGGTCCTTCCTAAATTAGGTTCACTATAGCTCGCCACTAAAAAAATCGACATCGCAATGGCACGAAAGGTCTTAGAATTGGTTAATAAATGGGGCGAAAGATCTTAATATCGCCAAACTAATGGGGCGAAGGTCTTAAAATCTCAAAAGTAATGGGGCTAAACATGAAGGTGAAGAAGATTCAGAAAAAACGCCCCTTAACCCTTTCACGCATTTATGACGCAGAGGTTGTCAGATAAGCAATAAGAAATAGTTTGTTCCCTAGACCTCCATCAAGCTTAACATTACACCCCCTTGAGTCCCTTTCAAGATAAATTTGTAAATTTTTCGGTAGAAAAATGTCCCGGCCGAAGGCCGGTTCCTCTTAAATTACAGGCTCGCTATCGCTCGCCAGGATAAAATCGACACCTGAATTGCACGAAAGGTCTTAATATGGGGTGAAAGTTCTTAAAATCGCTAAACTAATGGGGCAAACATTTTATAATATCAAAAGCAATGGGGCTAAACATGAGGGAGAAAGGGGTCAAGAAAAAAATCCCTCAAGTGGAGATCTCCCCTTAAGACATCCTCTACACCTTTTGTCAACATTATGGAAAAAAAATAAAAAATACACTATGTAATCCTAATCTATAATTATACAATCATATCTTGTATAACCGGTATCACACGAGAGCTTTTATAGTCAACATTCGATGATCAACATTTTTCTGGCAACATTTTTCTGGCAACATTTTTCTGGCAACATTTCTGGAGTATTTTGCTCTGGTACCGGAAACTTGATTGCCGGTAGATGAATTTAGGTGACCGAAATGGTGTACATGTGTACCTCCTAAGCTGCCAGACCAGTGTTGAGGATGAATGTTGAGGGAAAAAGCGCTCGTGTGATACCGGCGTAAGTCCGAGATGGTTCTGAGCGTCTAAGCACCAATAAGAATTGTTATTAATTCACTGTTTCCAAAATTAATACCTAATTTCTTGTTAACAAATATATTAGCAAAGAACTAACCATATTATTTATAATTCTGGTAATTTTTTTTTTTTTTTTTTTTTTTTTTTTTTTTTTTTTTTTTTTTATGCTAAGCACCAAATCTGAAAAGTAATGGGGCTAAACATGAGGGAGAAGGGGGTCTAGAAAAACGACTCCATCTCCCCTTAAGAAATAGCTCTTAAGGGGAGGTCTCCACTTGAGGGATTTTTTGCTTGACCCCTTTCTCCCTCATGTTTAGCCCCATTGCTTTTGATATTATAAAACGTTTGCCCCATTAGTTTAGCGATTTTAAGAACTTTTACCCCATATTAAGACCTTTCGTGCAATTCAGGTGTCGATTTTATCCTGGCGAGCGATAGCGAACCTGTAATTTAAGAGGAACCGGCCTTCGGCCGGGAAATTTTTCTACCGAAAAATGTACAAATTTATCTTGAAAGGGACTCAAGGGGGTGTAATTTTAAGCTTGATGGAGGTCTGGGGAACAAACTAAATACCTCCCCTTAACACAATACAACGTTCTTGCATTTTCGCTAGTGCTAAGAAACAGTAAACTGCATTGCCCATTTGCAGGCTATATTGCTTTGGAATCGGAAAGTAGATCGCCGGAAGATTATGGTAGGTTATTTAATTTTTATGGATCTTAAATTTTCAAGCTGCCAGACTACAAATGGCCTTAAAAATTGATGGAAAAAGCTCTCCTGTGACATCACCCTTACTCCACTATACATTCTCCGGGGACTCGTCTATGGAGGTGATGGAGATCCGCCGCTGCTTCTTCGTCTGCTGCATATTGACGGCGCCGCTGTGGGGGTCGAGAACTGCCTCGTGCCTGCGTCGAGACTTGGAGCGAGACCGGGACCGAGAACGAGACCGAGACCTCGAGGACGATCTAGGATGCCGCATGTTAGTTCCCAGGAGGATGACGATGATGGCCGCGTAGAACACCACAATCACCTGAAGGAACAAAGAATGAGTTGTAGAGTAATATTTCCGTATAGCTATTTTACACATCACCCAGTCTCAGGCATTATTCATATGTGTTATTTTCTTTGGTTTAACATTAACCCTTTCAGACTCATATGAGGCAGAGGTTCCCAGATTAGCAATAAGAAATAGAGTTCTCTCACTCTTATAATTACCTCTCCAAAATTAGTTTTCTGCCCACAGCTAACTCAAAGACAACTGCAGAGGTTGAAGTAACTAAACTAAAGGTTTCTAAATACCCCTGATGGTAACAAAGGTTTTAAAGTATCCCTAATAGGCTCAAAATCGCGTCATATGTCGGAGAGGGTTAATCAAAATGGGGTGCCCCAAGGTGGTCTCTGTGGGCTGCTAACTTTTCCCCACATCCTAAGCAACCATGTGTACACTTTTGGGAGGCCTAAGATTATTTTAATATTGCGAGAATAGCAGACGTCCAACGGATGTCTCTGGAGCTGAGGTTACATAAATAGGCATCGGCCAATGGACGTCGCTGGGGCTGCGTGGGTTAAGGGGGGATTTCCACTTGAGGGATTTTTTTCTGGACCCCTTTCTCCCTCATATTTAGCCCCATTGCTTTTGATATTTTAAGACGTTCGCCCCATAATTAAGAACTTTCGCCCCATTTCTGTCAATTTTAAAACCTTTCATGCAATTTAGGTGTCGATTTTGTCCTGGCGAGCGATAGCGAGCCTGTAATATAAGAGGAAGCGGCCTTTGGCCGGGACATTTTTCTACCGAAAAATGTACAAATTTATCTTGAAAGGGGGTCATGGGGGTGTAATTTCAAGCTTGATGGAAGTCTAGGAAACACACTAAAAACCTGCCCTTAAATGATGTATAGGTGAATGACCATAGCATGGAGGTAGATCACTCAGGTAACTTGTCATTAACGTGGGGTTCTGACCGTTAGTTTGGCTGTGTGTTAAGAGACATGTGTCCGTTCATCATAAGTAGGCCAGAAATCGTGACGCCTAAGCTTTGTAACTGGAAAAGGGCTAGAGCAAATGGGCTTTAAACTTCAACACACATGCTCTGGCCGGCTCTTCCCAAATAGTACAAAATAAATATTAGCTCGATTACTTTAGTCGTTTTATAGTTAGAGAGGTTTATAGTGGTCAAGATTGTTTGCTTAGTTATTGTAGCTAGACTATACCGTCTCTATACCGTGTTCCAAGTAACTAGGCCAGAAATCGTGAACCCCAACCTCTGTAACTCAAAAAAGGCTTAAGCCAATGGGCTGTACATTTCCACACCTATTCCCTGACTGACTCTTCCCAAATATTATGTTCCTTCCAACAACCAACTATACTCCTAAAAATCGATTAATGAAATTTACAAACACATGTGGCAGTCCGTGGATTCGAACCCAGGATGCTCACACCGAAAATCAACACCTTATGCATCGCACCACGAAGAAATATTAGCTGGATTACTCTAGTGAGTTAGAGTGGCTAGTGGTCAAGATGTTTGGCCACTAATTATGACTAGACTATAGTGACGTATAAACAGAAGTATTAGTCTTGTGTCTATGTGTGGTGTCTGTTTTTTTTTTTTTTTTTTTTCCATATTCCAACTAGCCTACTCCCTCTCGGGCATAGGCCGAGAGCCTGTACAGTACAGTACATTGAACGGTGAAGCCCGTGAGGTCTCGTTCCAGTCTAAGGGGTGAGACATGTGAAGCACTTTTTAGCTGCAACCAGTCCCTGCCATCTTGCCTTCCCAGAATGCATGGGGCTTAGTTGCCCACTCATGGGTCAAAGCAGCCCCATCTCTGAAGTTGCCTCGCTCCAGTGCTTCACTGTCTCATCTCCTAGACTCGGACCCTCACTCTCAGAACGCCACCTATTGAGCAATGAACTCACTATAGTCTATTTTTTTCCAGCTGAGCCTAAATTGTCATGTTTCTATCTGTGTTACTCAGCTATAAGGTAGATTTTGTAGCGAAATATGATGTTAATTATGAAAACTTGGCATTAATACGACACACAGCCATAGTAGTCTCATATATTTCCATTGAGTATCGAGAAATCAGCTAAGAAGAGATTCAATTTGCGATCAGCTGGATAAAAATAGAGTATAGCCATTGCACCCCTATAGCATATTTTGAATATGGGAATATTCATACAGTGCTATTTAATCAGGGAACAATGAGGGTATTTATTTGGCGTTTCAGTGGGCTTTGTGGTAATGCACTGATAGTACAGCACAAATTCCATCCCAATAAAATCATACCATTGACATATCGGGATTCGAACCCGGGTCCAATGGATTACCAGTCCAGTGGCAAGACCACTCTGCCACACCTCCCCTGTAGTGTAGTGTCTTTGTAGCGTCAGTGTCTGTCTGTGTAGTAGCTGTCCTTGTCTGTGTAGTATCTATATATGTGCAGTGTCTGCGTATAGTATGTGTAGTGCCTGCATCTGTGTCTGTGTCTGTGTAGTAAAGGTACCCTAATGAACCAAGCCAATGAAACAGCCAGGTAGTTGCATCTCCTTTAAGTCTCCCATCTCTACCACCACCACCGCCACCACCACACCTTCATTCTTATCAACTCACCCTCATTGTTTAATGTCATCTAGTGGTGTTTCAACTCAACTGTTTCCCTCCATTTAGACATTTTTATGACGGTATATATATATATATATACAGTATATATATATATATATATATATATATATATATATATATATATATAGAGAGAGAGAGAGAGAGAGAGAGAGAGAGAGAGAGAGAGAGAGAGAGAGAGAGAGAGAGATTAAGATTAGCCGGGATGTGAACTGCGGAAAGTCAAGATCCAAGTCGTAAGACCCATAATCCAGAGTACAGGAAATTCGTATTCCTGGTAGATACCCTGTGCCAAGTAGGTGGGGCAGAAATCGTGAACTCTAACCTCTGTATTACTCAAAAAGGGCTGGAGCAAATGGGCTGTAAATGTCCACCCCTATTCCCTGGCTGACCCTTCCCAAATGGTAGAAATGGTAGTAGGATTACTCTAGTCTTTTGTCAGTTAGAGAGGTTATGGTTCACGATTTCTGGCCTTCCTACTTTTGTGTTCAATGTGAATGAAGAAGACAAAAGGCAACGCTGCCTATAACAAGTGTCCCTCCCAAGATTGAAAGAGTGATAGAGAACAAAAATCAAGGCAGGTTAGAGTAATTTAAGTGTGTTGGATAGAACTTTGGTGTGCTTGTTAAGTGTAGTGAAATGGATAGGAAGATGAGGTGTTTGTGAGAGTTAGCTGGATTACTCTCTGTGTGTAGGTGAGGCACAAATAGAAACAGTGAGGGAAGCCATACAAATGAAACCGGAATTCCAGCAACTCCTTATCATATGCCTATTTGGCCTCCCCTTGGAATCGGATATAGATTTAAGTAACACCCCGTTCTTAACATTAATCATCAATTACAAACCCCAATGCACTTAAATAAACTAATGAAAGCATATGGTCCTCCCGGGATTCGAACTCGGGACACCACCCAGAACATAAACATCTAAACCATTACACCACCAATACTCACAGCGACAAAGACGGCCGCCTCCGCTGAGATATGTGTGGGTGAGGGGGAGGCTGGGGGGTCCTGGAGCTGGGCAAGGAAGCTGGGGGGGCCTAGCCGTACCTCCCCCCCTCCCTGCACCCCCCGACTATGGTACCCCCCTCGTAGACCCCCGGCTAACACGCACCCCAGTCTGAAAAGGAAAAGGGTTAAGGGGACTGGTTATTTTGGGAGGGGGTCTATATATTTTGGGGGGTCTATATATTTTGGGGGGTCTATATATTTTGGGGGGTCTATATATTTTTTGGGGGTCTATATATTTTGGGGGGTCTATATATTTTGGGGGGGTCTATATATTTTTGGGGGTCTATATATTTTGGGGGTCTATATATTTTGGAGGGGGTCTATATATTTTGGGGGGTCTATATATTTTGGGGGGTCTATATATTTTGGGGGGTCTATATATTTTGGGGGGTCTATATATTATTTGGGGGTCTATATATTATTTGGGGGGTCTATATATTATTTGGGGGGTCTATATATTTTGTGGGGGTCTATATATTTTGTGGGGGTCTATATATTTATGTATTTTGTGGGGGTCTATATATTTTGTGGGGGTCTATATATTTTGTGGGGGTCTATATATTTTGAGGGGGGTCTATATATTTTGAGGGGGGTCTATATATTTTGAGGGGGGTCTATATATTTCGGGGGTCTATATATTTTGGGGGGTCTATATATTTTGGGGGGTCTATATATTTTGGGGGGTCTATATATTTTTGTTATTTATTGATATTGTAGTTCCTCCCTAGACCTCCATCAAACTTTAAAAAAAAACATCCATTAGATCCCCCTTCAAGGTTAATCTGTACATTTTTCAGCTTGATGGAGGTCTAGGGAGGAAACTTAATATATATATATATATATATATATATATATATATATATATATATAGATAGACCAATTAATACACGCTTCCCCCCATAAAAGAAATTCCTCGCACTGAACCTTTTCCAAGTCGTCAAATGTCAAGGGTAATGTAGAACCAGTCAATCCACTGTCACACGAGCGCTTCTTTCCGGCAATTCTCGATGAGCAAGTTTTCTCTCGTAATGTGTTTTTAAAGGCTTTTACGCATTGGAATCGGACACTAGACTGTCGGTAGGTTATATAGGGTGGCTGAATGCTGACATAACCGAGATATTAAGGGTCTATCAATTAATTTATTCATATATTTTGTTTAGTTTCCTCCCTAGACCTCCATCAAGTTTAGAAGAAAAAAACCCTAGACCCCCCTTTAAGATAAATTTGTACATTTTTCGGTAGAAAAATTTCCCGGCCGAAGGCCGATTCCTCCTAAAATTACAGGCTCGCTATCGCTCGCCAGGAAAAAATCGACACTTAAATGGCACGAAGGGTCCTAACATTGACAAAGAAATTAGGTGAAAGGTCATAAAATCCCCAAACTAATGGAACCAACGTCTTAAAATCTCAAACCTAGTGGGGCTATACATTAGGGAGAAGGGGGTCCAGAAAAAAACTTAAATCTGCCAGACTACAAAATAATTATTGCTCGAAAGAAAAAGGTATTTCATATTATAAGGTGGCTGACTTCTGACATAACCGAGATATTAAAACTGCTAGACTAAAGTTGCTCGTAAAAACTTGACGGAAAAAGCGTTCGTGTAACCCCGCCAATTAAGCTTTATACAAACACATTACATAACCCCGAGCTAAGAGTCGGCCTTAACCCCTTCTGTACCGGCGACGTGTTTTTAATTTTTATTCTCGATACATTTAGACGATTGTGTGCAGTTTAAGAAGGAGCTGTGGTAGTAAAAAGGGTTAAGTGAGATAGTTCGAAGCCTCTTAATTGCTGAAGGTCTTTTGCAAACTGAATACAATCGTCTAAAAGTAACAAGAATAAAGTTGAAAAGACGTTGCCGGTACGGAAGGGGTTAAAGTCAATAAAACACATCAGTATCTTCGACTTGTCCTTATTAACAGAATGGAGATATAGATTCCTTGGAGAGAGTACAGCGAAGAACGATACAAAGGATCCATAATATCATTCATTTATTTCACTTTCAACACCAAACACCTTCCAATGAAATTAGTGCAAGCGTGTGATTCACCGGGGTTCGAACCTGGGTCACCACACACAGATCTTAAACACCCTAACCATTACACCATCAAGCCAGTTAACCCCTTCTGTATCGATGACGTGTTTTTGTAGTTTAGTTCAGCTACATCAAGAGGGGTGACCTGTTTAAGGGGGGTGACCTGTTTAAGGGGGGTGACCTGTTTAAGGGGGGTGACCTGTTTAAGGGGGGTGACCTGTTTAAGGGGGTGACCTGTTTAGGGGGGTGACCTGTTTAAGGGGGTGACCTGTTTAAGGGGGGTGACCTGTTTAAGGGGGGGGACCTGTTTAAGGGGGGTGACCTGTTTAAGGGGGGTGACCTGTTTAAGGGGGGTGACCTGTTTAAGGGGGGTGACCTGTTTAAGGGGGGTGACCTGTTTAAGAGGGGTGACCTGTTTAAGGGGGGTGACCTGTTTAAGGGGGGTGACCTGTTTAAGGGGGGTGACCTGTTTAAGGGGAGTGACCTGTTTAAGAGGGGTGACCTGTTTAAGGGGGGTGACCTGTTTAAGGGGGGTGACCTGTTTCTGTTCTGTCCTTTTCTATCTTTCTCTGGCTTGTATCCATTTGGCCCCATTCAGCCTACTGTTTTAAGACGTTTATCTCCATCCAGGTGTCAATGTTTTACTGGTGAGCGGTAGCGAGCCAGCATATTTTTTATTTGTGTTTGACAGCAGGCTAAATTTGTACATTTTTCGATAGAAAAATGTCTCCGGCGAAGCCGGATTTTTTCATATAATGCTGGCTCGCTATCGCTCGCCAGGAAGAAATCGACACCTATAGATGGGGATAAACGTCTTAAAATAGTTGGCTGAATGGGGCCGAATGGATACAAGCCAGAGAAAGAGAGAAATGGACAGAAATAACAAAAAGCAGGTCACCCGCCTTAAGACGATGTTATATAGCTCAGGAAGGATATATGGTAGCTAAAAGGATTAATGGAGATAGTCTCTATAGCTTTTTAATTGGTAGACGTTCTTCCAAAGCTAAATATAATCGTCCAATAGTATCTAAGATATACTTCTAAGGACGCCACCGGTAAAGAAAGGGTTAATATGAGAAATCTTGCAATTAAACTAAGGTTGAAGATAATAGGCTTACATTCGTTAGAGAGACGACGCAGAGTTGGAGGGGATCTGATGGAGGTGTTCAAGTGGGTTAGTGGGATTAATAAAGGGGACATAACAGAGTGTATATGTGGAATTGGCTATCGATTACCATAGTAGGATCAAGAACGATAGAGGGTTTCAACATAGAAGTGGATAGACATATGGAGGAGATGGTTTGGGTGTGAGAGGGATCTGTCTTGTATGGAACAATTGGTTTTCCGCAGACTGCAGGTGAGAGTGAGAGTGAGAGTGAGAGTGAGAGAGAGAGAGAGAGAGAGAGAGAGAGAGAGAGAGAGAGAGAGACTAAAGCCTAGGGTAGTGATTCCATACCTTATAGAGAAACTCATCAGGGATACGGTAACTTCCATACCGGCCTCTAGATTAGCTGTATTTCTCTCAATGGAAGTAATAATTGGGTCGCCGGTCTGGGGGATGAGTTTTCTTTGAGACTATAACCAAGTCTTGCTAGAATTACTAAAGGAAATCCGAGATTGGTTGTTTACTGGTTGTTAACACTTCACTGACTAAAATAACCCTTCACTGATCAAAATAACACTTCACTGATAACACACTTCACTGATCAAGATAACACTTCACCATCCAGAGTGATGTTTGGCATTCTCTACCCAACCTTAGTTGTTTCTGTTCGTCTCTTTTCTTGTACTACCTTTCCTGCTAGGTGCTGGCGAGATCGCCCAATTGGGTGGCACTGCAAGGTGGACTGTGGACAGTGGGGGCATTTGCCCGGGGGCGTAAGCCTGTGGGCTGATTATCCCCTCCCCCGCTGCCCTCTCAGAGACGCATCTCATCTCACCCTGGCCCCTTTGGGGGCCCGAGGATCTGGATGGCTTCGGTCTACCGGGATTGCTCGGCCAGACAGTCTAGGGAACAAGAACAACAACACTGTTGTCCTTACAGTAAAATGGGAAAACTATTTCAAGAAAAGTAGACCCTCCCTTCTTGCCTGGCTGCGTGAATAGCCACCCTGGATATGGTCCGTGAGGGCCGGGATATTTGTCGTTATTACATAATATCAACCTTTGCAGTATAGGGTGTCATTCTATTTGGATACTGGCTATCATTAAAACATTTCTTAGAGCTTAAGAACGATCTCGGAGAATCAAAAGGGTAAGCATGATTTCAATTAAGACTATGACTCCCACAGATCCTTTATAATCCGAATAAAGTCTCCAATAACAGCCATAATCAAATGAAAAATGCATAATGATGTACATATAGTTTATATTAATTGATGCAACTAACCTGGAGTGTAGACAGAGCTGTGAGTGTTGTCTGACCACATCCTCTACAACACTGACTCAACTTGGAACAAACAGACATAAACTAACCTTGAGTGTAGACAGAGTTTGTTGAGAGCGGGGCCGTGGTGGGGAAAGTTGTTGTGAGTGTGTGTGAACCCCTGGCTGTGAGTGTTGTCTGACCACATCCTCTACAACACTGACTCAACTTGGAACAAACAGACATAAACTAACCTTGAGTGTAGACAGAGCTGTGAGTGTTGTCTGACCACATCCTCTACAACACTGACTCAACTTGGAACAAACAGACATAAACTAACCTTGAGTGTAGACAGAGCTGTGAGTGTTGTCTGACCACATCCTCTACAACACTGACTCAACTTGGAACAAACAGACATAAACTAACCTTGAGTGTAGACAGAGCTGTGAGTGTTATCTGACCACATCCTCTACAACACTGACTCAACTTGGAACAAACAGACACAAACTAACCTTGAGTGTAGACAGAGCTGCGAGTGTTGTCTGACCACATCCTCTACAACACTGACTCAACTTGGAACAAACAGACATAAACTAACCTTGAGTGTAGACAGAGCTGTGAGTGTTGTCTGACCACATCCTCTACAACACTGACTCAACCTGGAACAAACAGACATAAACTAACCTGGAGTGTAGACAGAGCTGTGAGTGTTGTCTGACCACATCCTCTACAACACTGGCTCAACCTGGAACAAACAGACATAAACTAACCTTGAGTGTAGACAGAGCTGTGAGTGTTGTCTGACCACATCCTCTACAACACTGACTCAACCTGGAACAAACAGACATAAACTAACCTTGAGTGTAGACAGAGCTGTGAGTGTTGTCTGACCACATCCTCTACAACACTGACTCAACCTGGAACAAACAGACATAAACTAACCTGGAGTGTAGACAGAGCTGTGAGTGTTGTCTGACCACATCCTCTACAACACTGACTCAACCTGGAACAAACCGACATAAACTAACCTGGAGTGTAGACAGAGCTGTGAGTGTTGTCTGACCACATCCTCTACAACACTGACTCAACCTGGAACAAACCGACATAAACTAACCTGGAGTGTAGACAGAGCTTGTTGACCACATCCTCTACAACACTGACTCAACCTGGAACAAACAGACATAAACTAACCTTGAGTGTAGACAGAGTTTGTTGAGAGCGGGGCCGTGGTGGGGAAAGTTGTTGTGAGTGTGTGTGAACCCCTGGCTGTGAGTGTTGTCTGACCACATCCTCTACAACACTGACTCAACCTGGAACAAACAGACATAAATAACAAACACAGACATAAATAACAGAATATACCCCCTACATCACTGACTCAACCTGGAACAAACAGACATATATAACAGAATATACTCTCAGTCAACCTGAAACAAACAGAAATATGTAACACAAAAATTGATAGAATTATTAGGTCTAGTTCTTCTAGGTTGCAGCCTCGCTATCGCTCGCCCAGAAAAAAAAATATATACCCTCTATAACACTGACTCAACCTGGAACAAACGCACATACATAATCGGAATATACTCTCTACAATACTCGTGAGAGAGAGAGAGAGAGAGAGAGAGAGGAAGCTGTTGGAGTGGGTTTATTGTGTGTAGCTATTCAGTACTACCCTAGTCCAGGTCTGCTACAATATATAATATAATGGATTCTGTCACCCACCCACATTTTCCAGGTTACGCGGCTGAGTGAGTTCTTTGATGTCCCCTAGCCCGGGTGGTGGTGGGCCTTTAAGGGGAGATATCCACTTGAGGGACTTTTTTCTGGACCCCTTTCTCTCTCATGTCTAGCCCCTTTGCTTTTGAGATTTTAAGATGTTTGCCCCATTAGTTTGGCGATTTTAAGAAGTTTCACCCCATTTATGTCACTTTTAAGACCTTTCGTCCCATTTAGGTGTCATTTTTTCCTGGCGAGCGATAGCGAGCCTGTAATTTAAGAGGAACCGGCCTTCGGCCGGCAAATTTTTCTACCTTAAAATGTACACATTTATCTTGATGTGTGTAATTTCAAGCTTGATGGAAGTCTAGGAAACTCACTAAAAACCTCCCCTTAAGGGGGGAGGGCTCACTTATATACTATATATATATATATATATATATATATATATATATATATATATATATATATATATATATATATATATATTAATTGTTTGTACAATTTTTTTTTTATGTATAATTTTTTCTAATTTCCTCCCTCCTTAGAAAAACATCCCCTACATCCCCCTTAAGATAAATTTATACATTTTTCGTAGACAAATTTCGGTTCCTCTTAATTACAGGCTCGCTATCGCTCGCCAGGAAAAAATCGACACCTAATTGGCACGAAAGGTCTAACAATGAAAACGAAATGGGGCGAAAGATGTTAAAATCGCCAAAATAAGGGGCCGACCGTCTTAAAATCTCAAAACTTAATGGGAGCTAAACACGAGGGAGAAAGGGGTCCAGCAAAAAAGCATGGTTGTGGGGAGAGGGGGGGGGGGTGGGGGGGGTGGGGGGGGGGGGGGCAACATCATACCCCCGTCGCTCACACAGTTACCGAAGCATTGAGTTGTGAAGCGGTGTTTTTTTTTGTTTTTCTTTTGTCTTCGTTACTTTCACGTGTTAATTAAGGGGAGACTTGACCGTTTGTTGGGTCTATTAATTCATGTATTCATATATATATATATATATATTTGTTTTAGTTTCCTCCCTAGACCTCCATCAAGCTTAGAAAAACACCCCCTAGACCCCCTTCAAGATAAATTTGTACATTTTCCTCTTAAAATTGCAGGCTCGCTATCGCTCGCCAGGAAATAATCGACACCTAAATGGCACGAAAGGTCTTCAATTTGACAACGAAATGGGGCGAAAGGTGTTAAAATCGCCAAACTAATGGGCCGAACGTCTTATAATCTCAAAACTAGTGGGGCTAAACATTAAGGAGAAGGGGGTCCAGCAAAAACGGTCTGCCTGCCCTTAAGCCTCTTCTAAAAATGCAAATATTGAAACACCAAAGTACTTTGCCTAAAACCCTTTAATGTTTGGTTTGCTCTGAATATATACAGTATATATATATATATATATATATATATATATATATATATGCCTCTTATTCTAACAGTTAACTGATGACCAATTATTTAACAAGAGAGTTTTTATGAAATGTTATCATAATTCGTTTGTAAGTATTGAAAGGCCTTGTTTATTTACAAACAGACAAACACCGATGAGACATAATATTGTGACAGAAATATGTACGTAGTGTCCGTCTTGAAACACAATCCCACCCCTACTCTGCAACTTTCCAACTCAAGAGTGAAACGATACTCCAAATCCTTCTTTTATTGAACAGCTGAGCTCTGGAACTCTCTCCCTGAATCCATCTTTCCTTCATACTATGACTTAAATCGCTTTAAACTCTGTGTCCAGGCATTTTGGCTCGATTATTCTTTGATTTTGACCCTGTCACTCTTTCACCACTGAGGGTGAAATAGATACGTCACAGATAGTTTTGCCTTTTGTCTCCCTCATCCACATGGAGAAACAAAACACAAAATAGAAGCTGAGACAGAAAACACCAACGCAGCTCAATTCCTGTAAACTACAAATAGGTAAATACAAATAGGTGAATACACACACACACACACACACACACACACACACACACACACACACACACACACACACACACACACACACACACACACACACACACACACACACATTAACAGACAGGTAGAGGTGGTGTCTGTGAAGGGTATAACACACACACACACACACACACACACACACACACACACACACACACACACATTAACAGACAGGTAGAGGTGGTGTCTGTGAAGGGTATAACAAACACACACACACACACACACACACACACACACACACACACACACACACACACACACACACACACACACACACACACACACACACATTAACAGACAGGTAGAGGTGGTGTCTGTGAAGGGTATAACAAACACACACACACACACACACACACACACACACACACACACACACACACACACACACACACACATTAACAGACAGGTAGAGGTGGTGTCTGTGAAGGGTATAACACACACACACACACACACACACACACACACACACACACACACACATTAACAGACAGGTAGAGGTGGTGTATGTGAAGGGTATATAATGGTGGGGGTGTTTGGCTTTGTTCTTCACGCTTTGATCTCAACCCCAAGACACTCTCACTCGCTCTCGCTCGCTCGCTCTCTCTCTCTCTCTCTCTCTCTCTCTCTCTCTCTCTCTCTCTCTCTCTCTCTCTCTCTCTCTCTCTCTCTCTCTCTCTCTCTCTCTCTCTCTCTCCTGTAATGCCAACAATAGTTCAGGTACACTCGAATACCAAAGTCACTAGCCCACTCACAACAATTCTTGGACCCCTATGTTTGTCTTTATGTAATTTTGTATGTATGTACCCCATTGCTGGGGGTGGCCGACTCCAGACAGAGCCTGAACAGAAGAAAAAAACATTTCAAGCGTTCTAATTCTCAGAGTCCGGGACCACTTTCGCGTTCCCTCGCACCTTTCTGTTTCGATGAATAGGAGAATATGAAAGGAAGGGAGGAATCCTAGCCCCTTGCAATTATAACTATCTAGAATTATTGTTGGATAAAACTTGTTTTTCATCATATAGTACACATAATCTACATATAGTTATATAGTTAAGGGAAGGTATTTAGTTTGTTCCCTAGACCTCCATCAAGCTTAAAATTACACCCCCTTGAGTCCCTTTCAAGATATATTTGTACATTTTTCGGTAGAAAAATTTCCCGGCCAAAGGCCGGTTCCTCTTAAATTATAGGCTCGCTATCGCTCGCCAGGATAAAATTGACACCTGAATGGCACGAAAGGTCTTAATATGGGGTGAAAGTTCTTAACATCGCTAAACTAATGGGGCAAACGTTTTATAATATCAAAAGCAATGGGGCTAAACATGAGGGAGAAAGGGGTCAAGACAAAAATCCCTTAAGTGGAGATCTCCCCTTAATGTACAGAAAACTATATTCATAAATTCGTGTCCAGAGATATACTTCCATAATTAGACATAGGCAAAGTTCACAATATTTACGAGTGGGCTGGAGACTATGGCATCTGACTGTACCACGTCATTAAATTCACTGACAAGAAACAGACCCACCTCCCAGCCTCCGACACAATCAGTCCAGCACCACAGACATATATACCGGTAACACATTAAGGGAGAGAGGTACCCTGACCAGGATTCGAACCCACTCACCCCAGGTCCGATGTAGTGCAATGATGGTAAAGACAACAGACTTCATTGTTGTTGTTGTTGTTTTTCCCCAAGCTGCCTGGCCGAACAGCCCCAAGGCCCCGAGCAAGGCCAAGGCCACAACCGAGCACCCCACAGAACCCTCCCCGCCGACCACAATAAAGCCTGGGTGACCGAAGCCACTCCATGGCGGGGAGCTGAGGAGGGCGCGGAAACGCCCTGGAAACCAAAGCCCCACCCAGGGCCCTGTGCCCCTCAGCAATTATGAAGAGAAAGTTGAGGGGCAAAGGAAAGATGTGACGCTTTGGCTTCCAATCTTGGTAGATTAGGAGGTCAATCCACGCAAGAGACGCCGTCACTTGAGATCTAGAAAATATATAAGTAAAAGGAACAGTCAGAGTAAGCTATGGGTATGGCAGAGATCGCTCAGTTCTCACTCTGATAGACCAGCCCATCACTACATAACTAGAACCCAATCCTCTCAGCAGACTTCATTGTAACACAGTAAAGTGTATTGCATTAACCTTTTTCTAACCCAAACCGAAATCTAGTATAAGTATTAGCAGTCAGCTGATGAAATACATGGTTGTGGCCGAGCGTAAGGAACGAAACAGTGGCGGAGGAATGGGAGGAAGGAGGAGGATGTTAGATAATATACCATATATCTCCTATATAAAGCAATGTTGTTATGTCACATGTATATAGGTTTCCAGCATTAGGCACATGTGAACAATGAACACCCTGAACGTAGGTATAAAGGAACATTATTATAAAGGAACACAAATTATGTTAATGGAGGGAATATATACTGTATATATATATATATATATATATATATATATATATATATATATACCGGTACTGTATTTATATATACAGTATATATATAGTATAATGTACCTCGTCATATGGCTAATGCATATCATAAAATATATGTATTTATAATTTCATCAAAATATGGTATTTCAGTCAGTTATGAAAATACATACAAAATACATACAAAATACATACAAAATACATACAAAATACATACAAAATACATACAAAATACACGAACAAATATAAGAACTCATCATAAAATCTACCTGAAAAAGCACACAAATGTATGATAATGAACAAAATAAATGCATAACAAAATAAAGATTATAAGCTATGAAAATATATACGTCCAAAAAGTGAACTGAGTCTTGGGTTAAAGGTTAAAGGTGAGGCGAGTCAGGGATATATATCAACGCGGCTCAACATAAAATACAGGTAGTTTGAAGGGGAAATTTAGTAGTAGTAGTAGTAGTAGAAGTAGAAGTAGTAGTAGAAGTAGTAGTAGTAGTAGTAGTAGAAGTAGTAGTAGTAGTAGTAGTAGCGGATGCACAGGCTGAGTGGTCTATAAAAAAAAATATTAAAAAAAAAAAGTAGTAGTAGTAATAGTAGTAGTAATAGTAGTAGTAGTAGTAGTAGTAATAGTAGTAGTAGTAGTAGTAGTAGTAGTAGTAGTAGTAGTAGTATTTCTTTTTTTATTTGTTTATTGTTTCCTCCCTAGACCTTCATCAAGTTCAAGAAAAAAACATCTCTATTATCTTCCTTTTAGATAAATTTATATTTTTTTCGCTAGAACAATATTCCGGTCAAAGGCCGGTTGCTCTTAAAACACAGGCTCGCTATTGCTTGCCGGGAAAAAAATGACACCTGAATAGCACGAAAGGTCTAATTATATGGGGCAAAATATCTTAAAATCGCCAAACTAATGGGGCGAACATCTTAAAATCTGAAAACTACTGGGGCTAAACCTGAGGGAGCAAGGGATCCATAAATAACACCTCCCCCTTAAATAACACCTCCTCCTTAAATAACACCTCCCCCTTAAATAACACCTCCCCCTTAAATAACACCTCCCCCTTAAATAACACCTCCCCCTTAAATAAACCAGAGTTGACAAGAAAATCCCTGGCAGCTTTATGTGGGCTCCGAAGCTCTGACGGTATTGGACGGGGGGGGGGTGTTATGGTTGTAAGGCGAACGGCCATAACTACTACGGCCACATTAGTAAACGGCCATAATCATAATGGCCACACTCCTAAACGGCCACACTCCTAAGCGACCACAACCACAGCGACCACACTCCTGAATGGCCACTATCAAAATCGCCACATCCTATACGGCCTCAACCACAGAGGCCATATCTCTAAATGGCCAACACTAAAACGGCTACACTCCAAAATGGCCACAACCAAATAGGCCACACTCCTAAATAATATCAACCAAACCAACGACAGAGTGTATTGAATCATATCCTATACTGTAGCGGTGTAACATGTGACAGAATATGTGTATGTATGTATGTATGTATGTATGTATTCATGTATGTATGTATAAACCCAGGCACATACCCTATAGCTTGGGGTGGCCGACTCGAGACAGAGCCCGAACAGAAACATTTACAGTTCCAATGTTCAGGGTCTAGGACCAATTTCGCGTTCCCTCGCCCCTTTCTCTGTCTCGTCTAGTAGGTAAATTTTACAAGGAGAGGATGCCTAGCCTCTCGCCCCCGAAATAGGAAAAATAGTACAGGAAAAGAGACAGACAGAAATGCCTAAGGTTGGGTAGAGGATTCCAAACTTCACTCTGGACAGGACCAGCCCTCACCCAAATATGTAGTTTGGACATTTTAAGACATTCACCCCATTAGTTTGGTCATCTTAAGACCTTTTGTACCAGTTAGGTATCGATTCTTCTTGGTGAGCAATAGGGAACATTCAATTTATTAGGAGTGGCCTTCGTATGTATGTATGTATGTATGTATGTATGTATGTATGTATGTATGTATGTATGTATGTATGTGCGTATGTATGTATGTGTGTGTGTATGTATGTATGTATGTATGTATGTATGTATGTATGTATGTATGTATGTATGTATGTGCGTATGTATGTATGTATGTATGTATGTATGTATGTATGTATGTATGTATGTATGTATGTATGTATGTATGTGCGTATGTATGTATGTGTGTGTGTATGTATGTATGTATGTATGTGTGTATGTATGTATGTATGTATGTATGTATGTATGTGCGTATGTATGTGTTAGCCCCTCCTATCCCTCCTGTCCCTCTTTCTCTCCTATCCTTCCTGTTCCTCCTCCTCCAAGTCCCTGGAAGAGAAGATTGAGTTAGGGATTACAACCTCCACCCCACTCCCTCCTGCACCAGAGAGAGAGAGAGAGAGAGAGAGAGAGAGAGAGAGACAGAGAGAGAGAGAGAGAGAGAGCGGAGGAGAAGGAGAGGGGAGAGAAGAGAGGAGAATGAGAGAGAGGCGATGACGAGGACGAGAGAGAGAGAGAGAGAGCGATGAGAGATACAGAGAGAGAGAGAGAGAGAGAGAGAGAGAGAGAAGAGATACAGAGAGAGATACAGAGAGAGAGAGAGAGAGAGAGAGAGAGAGCGATGAGAGATACAGAGAGAGAGAGAGACCCCCTGCTGCACCAGGACTTAACGTAAGGGGGATGGTGCACGGCTAGATAGATGGAGAGAGAGAGAATGAAAGTGAGTGCGAGAGAGAGAGTAAGAGTAAGAGGCATTGTAATTTAGGATTTAATCATTTAGTTTAATTATACAAATGGAAATCATATAAAGTGAACTTAAGGGGAGGTATTTAGTTTCTTCCCTAGAACTCCATCAAGCTTAAAATTACACCCCCTAGACCCCCTTTCAAGATAAATTTCTACATTTTTCGGTAGAAAAATTTCCCGGCCGAAGGCCGGTTCCTCTCAAATTACAGGCTCGCTATCGCTCGCCAGGAAAAAATCGACACCTAAATGGCACGAAAGTTCTTAAAATTGACAGAAATGGGGCGAAAGTTCTTAAAATCGCCAAACTAAAGGGGACGAACGTCTTAAAATCTCAAAAGCAATGGGGCTAAACATGAGGGAGAAGGGGGGTAAAGAAAAAAATCCCTTAAGTGGAAATCTCCCCTTAAGGGGAAAAGAAGAGAACTTACCTTTTAAGTGTTGCATTTGCTATCATAAACACTGCAAAGTTCCATTTTAAGTGTTGCATTTGCTATCATAAACACTGCAAAGTTCCATGTTCGTGTCCAGTCCGAATATAGTGCAGTCCGTTCGTTTGGGGCATTTTGTAACCTACCGCCCCATTTCTGTGTCAATAGTTAGACGTTGCGTGCCATTTAGGTGTCGATTTTTTAAGCACAATTGTCCACATCTCAGTTCTTTTGAAGATGTAGTAGTAATGACATAGGGTGCTGATTATAATAAACTTGGTCTTAATATCATGAAGAGACAGTAGTTTCATGGGGGGGTTTTTCCCGTTAGTTATCGATGAATCAATTGTTAAGGGGGGTGACCTGTTTTTGTTCTGTCCTTTTCTATCTTTCTCTGGCTTGTATCCATTTGGCCCCATTCAGCCTACTGTTTTATGACGTTTATCCCCATCCAAGTGTCAATTTTTTACTGGTGAGCGGTAGCGAGCCAGCATATTTTTTATTTTCGTTTGGCAGCAGGCTAAATTTGTAAATTTTTCGATAGAAAAATTTCTCCGGCGTAGCCGGATTTCTTCATATAATGCTGGCTCGCTATCGCTCGCCAGGAAGAAATCGACACCTAGATGGGGATAAACGTCTTAAAATAGTTGGCTGAATGGGGCCGAATGGATACAAGCCAGAGAAAGAGAGAAAAGGACAGAAATAACAAAAAGCAAGTCACCCCCCTTAAGGGATTAAATTTACCGTCAGATTAAATGAAACAGAGTATAGTTAATTCGGGCCTTTCATAAATCATTTAGGCGGTACCGACTGAGAACCCGAGCCACCATTTGCATATTCGTGCTAATTATTCCTGCCTCAGCCATGACCGAGTTAGCGGTTTGATATGCCATGGTACGAATCGTCCTAACGACTTCTACCGGTGGTGGGTCTGTGTAACACGTGATATCACTGAATTTATTGTACAATCGGTCAAATAAATGATGTCTCGGTACCAAGTATATTTTGATCAATACAAAATAATTGGTATCAGCAATATAATACACACACACACACACACACACACACACACAGCCCGTAGCCTAGTAGGTAGAGCTCTCGTCTCACACACGAGGGGTCGGGGGTTCAATCCCCGGCCGGGCGGAGACAAATTGGGCTTGTCTCCTTTCATGTGTTAGCCTCAGTTCACCTAGCTGTAAATAGGTACCTGGAATAAGTGGACGACGTTGTGACATCCCATCTGGGGTTGGCAAAAATGGTACAAGGCGAGATGGGTATCATATGGTTCACCTAAGCTGATGGCTACCTAAGCCTTCGGGCGAGACGGTACCGTCTATAGTGAGAATGGTACCATACAGATCCACCCTAAGCCTTCGTTTCCGATGTCGCCAATTGGCTAAAAATACAGACTACACACACATCCACAGCCATTCCAACGATACATATAACACCTACACATATAGGAGGCGGGAAATAACGAGCAATGCTCACTCCCGCAATACAACTAGAGTAAGTACAACTAGAATAAGTACACACACAAACACACACACATTCGACACCGTGATTATTAATAATTCCACGTTTGGTTCCCAGTCAAGAGGATTGGGGTTCGATTCCCTCTTTGGGAGGAGGCATTTGGGTAAGTCTCCTTATGGTTGGTTTTTCTGCTCCACCTTCTTCCTCATGCATAGCCCCAGTAGTTTTCAGATTAAAAGACGTTCGGTCAATTAGTTTAGCGATTGTAAGACCTTTCACCCCCATTAAGATTTGTCGTGTCATATAGGCTAGTTGTCGATTTTTTCCTGGCGAGTGATAGCATTAAAGAGGGACCGGGACATTTATCCACCGAAAAATGCACAAATATATCTAAAAGGGGGAACTTGAGGATGTGTTTTAAAGTTTGATGGATGTCTAGGGGTGGGGGGGGGGGGGGATAATATATATATATACTGTATATATATATGGAAAAAAAATCGACCAAAAAACTAGACATTTCCCTCCTTGTGCCTCTGTTTCACCTAGCAGTATAAATAGGAGCCTGGTATAAGCGGTCTGTTGTGAAGTGGTGCCCTCTGGGGTTGGTGGTTTGGTGTTATACCCTGTTCAATGGAAGTAGGACAAAACTCTGGAACATTAATTTCTATAATTAACAAACACACACACACAGACCCACACATACACACATACAACCCCCCCCCCCCCCCACACACACACACAGCACACACCCCCACGCACGGCAGACACACACACACACATCCATCCATCCATCCATCTATCCACACACACACACACACATACACATCCATCTATCCACACCCACATCCATCTATCCACACACACACACACATACACATCCATCTATCCACACACACACACACATACACATACATCTATCCACACACACACATCCATCTATCCAAACACACCATCCACAATCCATCTATCCAAACACACACATCCACACATCCATCTATCCACACATACACATCCATCTATCCACACACACATCCATCTATTCACACACACACACACATACATACACATCCATCTATCCTCACACACACACCCATCCATTCACACATACATCCATCTATTCACACACACACACACACACACACACACACATCCATTCACACACATACACACACACACACACAAACACACACACACACACACATACACACACAAACACACACACAAACACACACACACACACATTATCATTGTATGTGCAGTAAGTGTACAGTACATAATATATTTGCTCTAATTACACACTAGTCGAAATAGTATATGGTGAGAGCTTCCATGTGGGAGAGAGTGTGAGAGTGAGTATGTGTGAGAGAGAGAGAGAGTGTGTGTGTGTGTGTGTGTGTGTGTGTGTGTGTGTGTGTGTGTGTGTGTGTGGTTGGTTTGTGTGTGTGTGTGTGTGGTTGGTTTGTGTGTGTGTGTGTGTGTGTGTGTGTGTGTGTGAGAGTGTGTGTGAGAGAGTGTGTGTGCGTGTGTGAGAGGGAGATTGTCTATGTGTGAGATAGAATAAGAGTAATATAGTGTGTGAGAGAGAGATAGTGTGTGAGAGTGAGAGAGATAGTGTGAGAGTGAGAGAGAGATAGTGTGTGAGAGTGAGAGAGAGATAGTGGTGAGTGAGAGATATAGTGTGTGAGAGTGAGAGAGATATAGTGTGTGAGAGTGAGAGAGATAGTGTGTGAGAGTGAGAGATAGTGTGTGAGAGTGAGAGAGATAGTGTGTGAGTGAGAGAGAGAGATAGTGTGTGAGAGAGAGAGATAGTGTGTGAGAGAGAGAGAGATAGTGTGTGAGAGTGAGAGAGATAGTGTGTGAGAGTGAGAGAGAGAGTGTGTGAGAGTGAGAGAGAGTGTGTGAGTGAGAGAGATAGTGTGTGTGAGAGTGAGATAGTGTGTGAGAGTGAGAGGGAGAGATAGTGTGTGAGAGAGAGATAGTGTGTGAGAGTGAGAGTGAGATAGTGTGTGAAAGTGAAAGTGAGTGTGAGTGAGTCAGGGATCGATACATACAAAATAATGAAGTCCAGTACGGTACAGTCAGCCTCAAAAAATAGGTTGTATCCATTCGGCCCCATTCAGCCTACTGGTTTAAGACGTTTATCCCCATCCAGCTGTGTGTGTATTTATGGGTGTGTGTCTGTATGTGTGTGTCTGCCGTGTGTGTGTGTGTATATGGCTGCCGTGTATGTGTGTGTGGCTGCCGTGTGTGTGTGTGTATATGGCTGCCGTGTATGTGTGTGTGGCTGCCGTATGTGTATGGCTGCCGTGTGTGTGTGTATATGGCTGCCGTGTGTGTGTATATGGCTGCCGTGCGTGTGTGTGTGTGTGTGTGTGTGGCTGCCGTGTGTGTGTGTGTGTATATGGCTGGCGTGTATGTGTGTGTGGCTGCCGTGTATGTGTGTGTGTGTGTGGGAGAGAGTTACCGACCGACCTGTTTGCATCGCTAATTACTTCACTACCTGTATACAATTAAGGGGGGATTTCCGACCTTATGTTCTCAATTACATTATGTATATTTGTATTATTTTATAGTTTCCACCCTAGACCTCCATCAAGCTTAATAAAACACTCCCTAGATCGTCTGTCAAGATCAATTTGATTCCTTCTAAAATTGCAGGCTCGCTATCGCTCGCCAGGAAAACATCGACACCTAAATGACACGAAAGGTCTTAATATTGACAGAAATGGGACGAAAGTTCTTAAAATCGCCAAACTAATGAGGCGAACGTCTTAAAATCTCAAAAGCAGTGGGGCTAAACATGATGGAGAAAAGGGTCCAGAAAAAATCCCTCAAATGGAAATCTCCCCTTAACCTAATTTCTCACTTGCCTTGGAATTAATCCTATCCTTTGCAATGCGATAGGGAACCCAAATCAAGGTACATCAAAATGTATTTAGGTGTGTTGGATAGAAGGGTGGTGTGCTTGTTAAATGTAGTGAAATGAATAGGAGGAGGAAGTGTTTGTGAGAGTTAGCTGGATTACTCTTTGTGTAGGTGAGACACAAATAGTAACAGTGAGGGAAACCAGGTAAATGAAACAGGAGTTCCAGCAACTCCATATCCTATGCCTATGTGGCCTCCCCTGGGTACTGCCCTGCTCGATTCGTACCTACAATCTCCCCCCGTACAATCTCTGGGGGCAGGGGGCTAGGAATCCTCCTCCCCTTGTTGTTGTTGTTACCCAGCCTGTCTAACCGAACAGCCCCAAGGTCCTGAGCAAGGCCAAGGCCATAACCAAGCGCTCCCACAGAACCCTCCCAGCTTTACCACTAAGAAAGCCGCTCCCAGGCGAGGGGCTGAGGAGGGCGCCCGTGACACCAAAGCCCCACCCAAGGGCCCTTTGCCCCTTAACATTATGAAGGTAAAGTTGAGGGGCAAAGGGAGACATGTGACGCTTTGGCTCCCAGTCGGCCAGCCTCTAGGTTGGCAGTAGGGAGGTCAATCCACGGAAGAGACGCTGCCACTTGAGATCTAGAACATACATAAGCGAAAAGAACAGTCAGAGTAAACTATGGGTATGGCAGAGAGCGCTCTACTCTCATTCTGATAGACCAGCCTATTACCACATGACATAAACCCAATCCTCTCAGCATCAGCTAGGAAAGGCCCTAGCTGAAAGCCGCCTTTGGCGGGGGGATATCTCCCCTATTTCAACCCCTTTCGGGGTTGGGCACCCGCATTCCTCCCCTTGTAAAATTTACCTACTGACGAGACAGATTAAGGGGCGAGGGAATGCGAATTGGTCCCAGACCAGAAGAACTGGAACTTTAAATGTTGTTTCTGTTCGGGCTCTGTCTCTAGCTGTGGGATATGTGTCTAGGTATATACATACATACATGCATTTCTAGCATTGAACAACTATGAAGGAACCTATTTCCAATTCGACATGGTCCAGGTATCACGACCCATCCAGACCTCTTTCCATAATGACTCAGATTATAAATTATTCATACCTTAAACCTGAGAGACCGTACCCGACTGGCAGCGTTTTTTATTTCACCCATTTGAGGCAGATTGTGCATGTAAAATCTATAGTTGCCGATTACCATTATGATAAGTGTGTGTAGCATGTTGCGAGAGGGAAATTATCTGGTCTTATATATATATATATATATACAGTAGATACATATAATATATTTGTCAATATTTAGACCTTTCGTGCCATTTAGGTGTTGAATCGTTTTTTTCCTGGCGAGCGATAGCAAGCCTACCATTCGGCTAAAATTAGAATAGAGAAGAATTTGAAGGGAACACAGAAAACTATATAGGCCTACGCCAAAGGAAGCGAGTGTTGTGTTTGTCAAAGAAGAAGGGAGATCTGAGGAGGGTTTAAGGGGAGACTGGCGTATTTATTTGTTCGTCGTTTTATCTTTTTAATATTTTTACAGTTTCCTCCCTAGACCTCCCCATTCAAGCTTAGAAAATACCCCCTAGACCCCCCTTTAAGAGAGATTTGTCATTTTTTCTGTAGAAAATATCCCGGCCAAAGGCCGATTCCTCCTAAAATTACAGGCTCGCTATCGCTCGCCAAGAAAAAATCGACACCTATATGGCACGAAAGGTTCTTATTGACAGAGAAATGGGTTGAAAAGTCATGAAATCGCCAAACTAATGGAACCAACGTCTTAAAATCTCAAAACTAGTGGGGCTAAGGATGAGGGAGAAGAGGGTTCAGAAAAACGGCCTCTCTCCCTTCGGAGTACATACTGTGAGGGTTGCAAACAGGGTGAGGGGGGGGGGGGGGAGAGAGGTTTTTTCCTGCAAGCGCAATCCATCTGTAGGGAGAGACTAGAGCCCTAACTATTTCTACAGTAGTTTGATCATTGACCATTCAATAACACGATCCAGTAGAACCAATTTCAGATTGGCCCCCTTGCGAGGTTTTCAGGTTAGAATATAGAGAAGTTTGAGCCGTAGACCATCGATAGTTAGCAGAATTAACAGCTGAAATGCGGTTGTAGGGCATATATAACCACATTACAACCCACTTCCAACAACTACTTTCCTATCCATACAGAAAACCTACACATTTCTATTGTATTTCTGCTATAGATATCGATGTTTACGGGCTCCAACTTCCGTTATAGCCCTGAAAACACGCAAGTGATCTAATTAACCCCTAATACGCGCGTTTTCGTTTGGTACGGAGAAGCACCCACTCCAGGAGCGGAAAACAATCTTTACCCTGCAGGTGAACCACTTATATTTGTGACGTGTGAACAGGAAAAATGAACCGGAGTGAAACCAAGGCGTCTAATATGGATTTCTCACAAGGAATTTCCGAACCCCGTATCCAGAATGTTTATGACAGCGCGTTAGTGAAAGATTGTTTTTTTTTTTTTTCTCGGCTGTCACCTGCGTCTTCCTTGGATACTTAATTAAGGGGGATGGGCGCGTTTTTTCTTGACCACTTTTTTATTCCATCAATGAGTTAGGCCCCATATAGTTTATCATCCGATGTTTAAACAGAAATGTTACATGCTCCATTAGTTAGGTCGACCATCCTTTAAGACCTTTCAACCCCCATTTAATTGTCAATATTTAGACCTTTCGTGCTATTTAGAATGTCAATTATTTCCCTGGCGAAACGATAGTGAGCCTGTAATGTTGGAAAGGAGGACAAGGCGGGCCTTCGGCCGCGGACAATAGTGTGCTAACCGAAAAATTACAAATTAATTCTAGAAGGGGGGGATCTAT
>CM064490.1:10021715-10044215 GCA_032716605.1 Paralithodes platypus
TGTGGAATGGGCTTCCCCGAGACGTTATAGACTGCAGCACCGTTGATTCATTTAAATTCCGCCCTAGACAAATATCTCGCATCAAACCCGCGACCTGACTGCGTTTGTAAATGAATAACTTTATCCTCCCCTCAGTTACTAACCCATATGTCTCCCTACCTAACTTCCTAGTCCTGCCACGTTAGTGGCAGGGCAGTAGTTCCCTTTCCAATGTTCCCTTACCCACTCTAAACCACTGTTTGGACACTTGATCCTCAGTGTTTGGGAGGACAAGCAACCTAGAAGTGTCACTAGATCTGTTGTTGCTTGATTTCCTTTGTACTCCTTTGTACTCCTTTGTACTCTCTCTCTCTCTCTCTCGTTCACTCTCTCTCTCTCTCTCTCTCTCTCTCTCTCACTCACTCACTCTCACTCTCACTCTCTCTCTCTCTCTCACTCATTCACTCACTCACTCACTCACTCACTCTCTCTCTCTCACTCTCTCTCTCTCTCTCTCTCTCTCTCTCTCCGTACTTGCCCGCACAGTACGTACAGGGTCGTCTCTCAGTGTCATGCCCCTGATATAAGAAAGGGGTGGGGGGGGGGGGGGTTGAAGTAGAGAAATGGGTGGTACTTCCTCTACTTAAGCATCCTCTTTCCTCTCCTTACTGCCTGTTTTGTCCTACCGCGCTATTCCCATTTATCAGTAGAGTTTTGCTCTCTTAATTTTAGTCTGAAGGGGTTAATTTCGGTCTTACTTCTCGCCACAGTCTCAACCACAGGAAACTCAAAAATACATTAATCGATAAATATATAGGCCAAAAAGCCAGCACTACCCCCGTAACTAACTAACATAATTATATATCTACAGCATATATATTGTGTTGTCTCCTTTGTACTCCTTTGTAGGTGGTAGTGACGTACTCCTCGACTTACGTGTTGGTGGCTCTCAGCATCGACCGCTACGACGCTATCACACACCCTATGAACTTCTCCGGGAGCTGTGAGTACTTAGAAGAAGAAAACAAACAAATATAAACAAAATATTACATATATTTGTGTGTGTGTGTGTTGGAGAGAGAGGAAGCTGTTGTAGTGGCTTTGTTATTATAAATGTGTGTCTGTTGTGTTGGAGAGAGAGAGAGAGAGAGAGGAAGCTGTTGTAGTGGCTTTGTTATTATAAATGTCTGTCTGTTGTGTTGGAGAGAGAGTGAGAGAGAGGAAGCTGTTGTAGTGGCTTTGTTATTATAAATGTCTGTCTGTTGTGTTGGAGAGAGCGAGAGTGAGAGAGAGGAAGCTGTTGTAGTGGCTTTGTTATTATAAATGTCTGTCTGTTGTGTTGGAGAGCGAGAGAGAGAGAGCGAGAGTGAGAGAGAGGAAGCTGTTGTAGTGGCTTTGTTATTATAAATGTCTGTGTTGTGTTGGAGAGAGTGAGAGAGAGAGAGCGAGAGTGAGAGAGGAAGCTGTTGTAGTGGCTTTGTTATTATAAGTGTGTGTCTGTTGTGTTGAAGAGAGAGGAAGCTGTTGTAGTGGCTTTGTTATTATAAGTGTGTGTCTGTTGTGTTGAAGAGAAAGGAAACTGTTGGAGTGGCTTTCTTATAATATGTGTTGTAAATAAAGGAAGCTGTTGGAGTGGCTTTGATATAATACACATCTATCTGTTCTATCTCCCCCCCAGGGCGGCGTGCAAGGAGGCTGGTCCTAGCAGCGTGGGTGCTCTCCGCAGTCTTCGCCTCCCCCAGCCTATTCTTCTTCAGGGAGGCCTCCGTTGATGGTCAGTTGGGAAGGTCAATTATTAAGGGAGGAGGGGTCGGTTTTTCTGGCCTCCCTTCTCCCTCGTGTTCAGCTCTATTGTTTTTTTCTTCAGATCTGAAGACATTCGCCTCATTAGTTTGTTGCTTTTAAAACCTTTCGTCCCATTTCTATATCAATATCAAGACCTTTCGTGCCTTTTAGGTGTCGATTTTATCCTGGCAAGCGATAACGAGCCTGTAATTTTTAAAAGAAACTGACACGGTTTCGTTCTCGTATGTTTTCATTATTCATCAATCACCTCCACCATAACTGCCATCCTGTTCACTATCATCAATACATTGTATCTGCTGTGTACACCTTAGTTTCTATTTGTCTTAACCTCTCTCAACACACACACACACACACACACACACACACACACACACACACACACACACACACACACACACACACACACACACACAGCTGATAACTCCCCCCTAACTCTCTCACGTATGAAGCACTTCTGAATAGACTTCTCTATAACATGTCCGGGAAGGTATATAGAGTCCTGGTCTGTACCCTAGTGGACTTCCAGGTATATCCCCGTCTCCTTTCTATCGTGTGTACAGCAGCGTTAATAAGTCATGTCTCGGCTGTCCTCGCACTCGACCAAAAATAAACCCTTTTCTCTTTCTTTCCAATCTTTTACGGATGTGCTTTCAGTGAATTTCCTCTGTTATTGTTGATAAATAGACAGTTGTTGTTGTTGTTGTTCCCCAAGCTGCCTGGCCGAACGGCCCCGAGTAAGGCCAAGGCCATAAACGAGCGCCCCCACAGAACCCTCCCTGCCGACCACAATAAAGCCTGGGTGACCGAAGCCACTCCATGGCGGGGAGCTGAGAGGGTGCTGGACAGAATAGGAGTGGGACTGGATAGCTTACTGTAGTGCAACTCTAATCCCAGCAAACTGTTACATGTGTTCGTCTCCCGTCACCTCTTCTATATTTCTTGCGTCTCTTGTTGATCCTCCCTACCCCGCGTCTCTCTCCCCAACCCCAGCGAACTGTTACATGTGTTCTTCTCCTGTCACCTCTTCTTCCTATTTTGTGTTTTTTGCTGATCCTTCCTAACCCCAGCGAACTGTTATATGTGTTCTTCCCCGTCACCTCTTTTTCCTTTCTTGTGTTTTTTGTTGATCCTCCCTAACCCCAGCGAACTGTTACATGTGTTCTTCTCCTGTCACCTCTTCTTCCTTTCTTGCGCTTCTTGCTGATCCTCCCTACCCCGATTCCCTCTCCCCAACCCCAGTGAACTGTTATAGGTGTCTTCTCCAGTCACCTCTTCTTCCTTTCTTGTATTTTTTGCTGATCCTCCCTAACCCCAGCGAACTGTTATACACGTTCTTCTCCCGTCACCTCTTCTTCCTTTCTTGTATTTTTTGCTGATCCTCCTCTAACCCCAACGAACTGATATATTATGTGCTCTTCTCCTGTCACCTCTTCTTCCTTGCTTGTGTTTCTTGCTGATCCTCCTTAACCCCAGCGAACTGTTATACGTGTTATTCTCCCGTAACCTCTTCCTTTCTTATGTTTCTTGCTGATCCTCCCTACCCTGAGATTCTTGCTGATCCTCCCTACCCTGCGTCTCTCTACCGCAGGCGTGGTACAGTGCTGGATCGACTTCTCTGAGGCGTGGCAGTGGAGGGTATACATGACTCTCGTAGCCCTGACCGTGTTCGGCTTCCCCACCGTCATGATCACCGCCTGCTACGCCATCATCGTCTACACAATCTGGTCCAAGAGTAAGATCATGACGGTGGGAACTAAAGCTCTACGGGCTGTTAGTGAGTATGACGTATTCAAACACACTCTAACTTAACCCCTACCATACCAGAGCATGATGCAATGTATGTACCCCTCAGTGCCAACCATTCTGGTCAAAATGAGTCATTCGCAGTGAGACAACCTCCTCCCACCATGAAAGTTGAGGGGTGACTGAGTGTGGGTGGCTGCTGGCGGGTAGGGGGGTACAGATGCAGTCTTGCCAACACCTAGCAGTATTGCCTTCTAGTCATGTTAGCAGTTCCTGCTCAATATTAGCAGGAACAAGGGTCAAGTATTAGTAATGGATGACATCTGTCATCTTGAGTGGAAGCTACCTATACTGCTGTTTGCGGATGATACAGTTCTGATGAGTGATAATGAATGGGAGTTGCAGGGTCTGGTAAATGAGTTTGAAACAGTGTGCGAAAAACGGAATTTGAAGGTAAATGCGGGGAAGAGCAAGGTTATGGTCTTCGAAAGGGGTGAAGTCACAGAGTGTGAGGTGAAGCTGAACGGTCAGGCTATGGAGATCGTCAACTCTTTTAAGTATCTGGGCAGTGTGTTGAGTAAAGATGGGACTATGGATGAAGAAGTGCGGGAGAGGGTACAACAGGGGAAGAGGGTTGTAGGAACGCTAAAAGCAGTAACAAGAAATAGGATGGTCAGTATGGAAGTGAAGAAGTCCTTGCATGACAGTGTGGTAATCCCGACACTGACTTACGGAAGCGAAGCATGGACATTGGTTGAGAGACTCAGACCAAGAGTGAGAGCAGTGGAAATGAATTACTTAAGGAGTGCGTGCGGAGTTACATGGAGGGATAGACAGACTAATGAGGAAGTAAGAAGGAGGTGTGGTGTGGAGGTAGATGTGCTGGAAAGTGTGAAAAGGAACAACTTGAGATGGTTCGGCCATATGGAACGTATGGAAAGCGAGAGAATGACTAAGAGGGTGTACGAGAGCGAGGTGGAGGGACAGAGAGGGAGAGGTAGACCGAATGAGAGGTGGAAGGATGGAGTGAGGAAGTACATGAACGAAGGCGGTGCTGGTTGGGGGGAGGGGCGTCGACTGACTGGGGACAGAGGGGCATGGGGGAGGTTCATTCGTGGCCACCCCTTCGGGGATCACGGCGTCAGGCAATAGATAGATAGATAGATAGATGACATCTGTCGTTGGTACTATACTCTATTTCACTTCAGCTGACGATAAATTGAATCCCTTAAAAGCTAATTGCTTGATACTTGGTGGAAAAATCTGAAACTAACATGACTCTGCATCATATTAAGGCCAAGTTTGTATAATTACCATCATATTTCACTACGAAATCTTCAAAATAACTTAGAAATCTTAATGAGAACTTTGCAATTTTACCGTCAGTCGAAAAGAAACAGAGTATAGTGTTAACCTATTGTACTGACGGGTTAAGACCGACACTGGGCATGGGTTAAGAGCAGGTTTTTTGGATTTTCTGGACACCCTTGTCCCTCATGCTTAGCCCCATTAGTTTTGAGATTTTAAGATGCTCGCTCCATTAGTTTGGCAATTTTAGGATCTTTTGACCAAATTTTTTGCCAATATTAAGACCTTCCATGTAAATTATGTAAATTGTATTCCTGGCAAGCAATAGTGAACCTGTAATTTAGGTTGATAGGTTGAGGAAGTGAGCGATGGCCGTCCACAACCGCAGCTATGGAACGGCCGGAAAGGAAATTAGAGACAAAGGCACAGGGATAGAAACCGAACGAGGGTAGTTTGGAAATTAGAGATTTGTGCCAGACTCTATCGAAGGCCTTCCACATATCTAGCGCAATAGAAAAATCTCACCGAAGTCCCGAAAGGAGGATGACCAAGAGTTAGTAAGATAAGCAAGGAGATCACCAGTAGAGCGACTCTTAAGGAAACCGTTCTGGCGATCTAAAAGTATGGGAAGATAAATGCTTAAGACATTTTGAAGTAAGGATAGTTTCAAAAACTTTGGAGATGCAAGGAATGGTAGCAATGGGGGACCGGCAAATGTCGTCTGCTGCTCTTTCCAAAACACCGAATAGTAATCAGTTTCCATCCAGTGAATCGAAATATATAAATCGAAGTCATCAAAATACCACTCATTTCTATATTCATTAAGGGGAGGTTTTTAGTTTCCTTGCTAGACCTCCATCAAGCTTAAAATTACACCCCCTTGAGTCCCTTTCAAGATAAATTTGTACATTTTTCGGTAGAAAAATGTCCCGGCCGAAGGCCGATTCCTCTTAAATTACAGGCTCGCTATCGCTCGCCAGGATAAAATCGACACCTGAATGGCACGAAAGGTCTTAATATGGGGTGAAAGTTCTTAAAATCGCTAAACTAATCGGGCAAACGTTTTATAATATCAAAAGCAATGGGGCTAAACATGAGGGAGAAAGGGGTCAAGAAAAAAATCCCTCAAGTGGAGATCTCCCCTTAATGTTTAATTACAGACATATTACTGTCAAAGTCTATTCAGTACATTGCCCGATATACGAAGTATATTATGATGAATAAAACAGAATGTATTAGGCCTGCAGAGACATTTGGCAAGGATCCGAAACTTTGCGGATCCTTGCCATATGTAATTAGAATAACATAAATACCTTGGTGACTAAGAATATAGGTAATCAGAATATATGTAATCAGAATATATGTAATCAGAATATATGTAATTATAATATATGTAATTAGAATATATGTAATTATAATATATGTAATTAGAATAACATAAATACATTGGTGGCTAAGAATATACATTCAGATTATAATTAGCGAGCCTGTAATTAAAGTGGGACCAGCCTTCAGCCCGGAAAATACTGTGTATCTAGAAGGGGAGTCTTGGGGATGTTATATATATATATATATATATATATATATATATATATATATATATATAATTATATATATATATATATATATATATATATATATATATATATATATATATATATATATATATATATATATAATATATAGATATATATATATATATATATATATATATATAATATTATATATATATATATATATATATATAAGCTTGATGGAGGTCTAGGGAGGAAACTCAAAAAATATATGAATAAATAAATAGATAGCCCAAATACTAACCACTACCCCCTTAACCCGCAGACGGCAAACAGCGCCTTGGTAGCGGAGAGGAGGATAGCCGCCGCCGCGCCTCCTCCTGGGGACTTAGTTTTGACATTTTAAGACGTTCAGCCCATTAGTTTGGATAGTTAAAGATCTTTCGCCCCATTTCGTTGTCTATTTTAAAACCTTTCGTGCCAGGTAGGTGTCGATTTTTTCCTGGCGAGCGATAGCGAGCCTGTAATTATAAAAGGAACCGGCCTTTGGTCGGGAAATTTTTCTACCGAAAAATTTACACATTTATCTTGAAGGGAGTGTTTTTTAAAGCTTGATGGAGGTCTAGCTAGGAAAGTAAAAAATATATGAAAAAATAATTAGACCAAATAATAACCACTCCCCCCTTAACCCTCAGACGGCTGTAGCGGAGAAGAGGACAGTCGCCGCGCCTCCTCCCGGGGACTCATACCCAAGGCCAAGATCAAGACGGTGAAGATGACGCTCGTTATCGTCTTTGGTGAGTTTTTGTGCATTTTCTGTGTTTTTTGGGCTGGTTTTAGACGATTTTGTACGGTTTGGGAAGGATCTGAGCTAATTATAAGGGTGAAGATTATCTCGATTAACCCCCTGACTGCCATATACCGTTCCTAATCTGAATAAAATCGTCTTATAATAGCCAGAAACTGGAAAAGAAAATGTGTACTGGATCTTGAATGGGTTTATAACAGTTAACCCTTGGAAGATCCCATACGCATTTTCTTTATTGTTTTTTATTGGTTGTTTATCATTTCTGGCCATTGTTAGAGGATTGTATGCAGCTTAAGGGGAGATTTCCACTTGAGGGACTTTTTTCTTGACCCCTTTCTCCCTCATTTCAAGCCCCATTGCTTTTGAGATTTTAAGACGCTTGCCTCATTAGTTTGGTGATTTTAAGAATTTCCGCCCCATTCTGTCAATTTTAAGACCTTTCTTGCCACTTAGGTGTCCATTTTATCCTGGCGAGCGATAGCGAGCCTGTAATTTAAGAGTAATCGGCCTTCGGCCGGGACATTTTTCTACCGAAAAATGTACAAATTTATCTTGAAAGGGGGTCAAGGGGGTGTAATTTCAAGCTTGATGGAAGTCTAGGAAACACACTAAAAACCTGCCCTTAAGAGGGATCTGTGGTCATTTATATGGGTAAAGACTATCCTTAACTACCACACACCCTTGCTAAGCTGAATAAAGCCAGCCTCCTCCTCCCGGGGACTTATTATACCCAAGGCCAAGGATCAAGACGGTGAAGATGATACATGCATTTATTTCCTTGGATTAAGGGGAGGCTGACCGTTTGTTTGGTCTATTAATTCATTTATTCATATATATATATTTTTTTTAGTTTCCTCGCTAGACCTCCATCAAGCTTAGAAAAACACCCCCTAGACCCCCCCTACAAGATAAATTTGTACATTTTTCGGTAGAAAAATTTGCCGGCCGAAGGCTGGTTCCTCTTAAAATTGCAGGCTCGCTCTCGCTCGCCAGGAAATAATCGACACCTAAATAGCACCAAAGGTCTTAAAATTGACAACGAAATGGGGCGAAAGGTGTTAAAATCGCCAAACTAATGGGCCGAACGTCTTATAATCTAAAAACAAAATGGGGCTAAACATGAGGGAGGAGGTCCAGAAAAACGGTCTGCCTCCCCTTAACCTCCTACCAAATTTCCATATATGTAAATACAGTATATATATATATATATATATATATATATATGTGTGGAGAGCTGGCATGCCTAGGCTATTTGGAACAGGGTATAAATAGTCACTTGTGGTTTTTTTTAAGGGGAGATTTCCACTTAAGTGATTTTTTTCTTTACCCCTTTCTCCCTCATGTTTAGCCCCATTGCTTTTGAGATTTTAAGACATTCGCCACATTAGTTTGGTGATTTTAAGAACTTTCACCCCATTTATGTTACTTTTAAGACCTTTCGTCCCATTTAGGTGTCGATTTTTTTCCTGGCGAGCGATAGCGAGCCTGTAATTTAAGAGGACATTTTTCTACCGAATAATGTACAAATTTATCTTGAAAGGGGGTCAAGGGGGTGTAATTTCAAGCTTGATGGAAGTCTAGGAAACACACTAAAAACCTCCCCTTAACTCTTTCACGCACGTGTGGATGCAGGATTTGCCGTTTAGCATTCAGAAATAGAATGATCTCAATCTGATAATTAGGCTACCTCTCCAAAATTAGTTTTGTGCCCAGAGCTAACTCAAAAACAACTGCAGAGGTTGAAATAACTAACCTAAAGGTTTCTAAACACCCCTGATGGTCACAAAGGCTTTTAAGTAGCCCAGAAAGGAAGCAATTTGCGTCCTGTGAGTCAATGGGTTAAGATAGAATTATAGAATCTGAGATATATTGAGATTACGTAAACATTGGGTGGGTGGGACTCGTTAGCCTTGGTTGGCAACTCGTCTAGGGGAGACAACCTTATACAAATTCGGTTGGATGGGACTCGTCAGCCTTGGTTGGCCACCTGTCTAGGGGAGTAAACCTGATACAAATCCGTACTGCTTACCTAAGGGTAAGGCAGGTTAGTGGGTGGATTAGCCGAACACCACTGTAGAAAATTAGTGCTAACAAGATACACAGAGGGCCTCGGAGTCGGACGGATCCTAAATTGAGTGGTCAATCCTGTAAGTCCTTCACTAAACTGGCTCGGGTTGTCCCTCTCACAGGGAATAGGTCCGCTTGGGGGCATTCTGTGTATGGCCACCCTCGTAAGGCGTCCGGCAATAGATAGATAGATAGACGTAAACATTTTCATTCATTACCAAGCAAGCGTGCCTATTATATATATGACTGAAATATATATAAGAAAATGAACACATCCTCAAAATTGCTTGGCTCACTGCATCAAAAGCATACCAATTAGGCCAGCTAAGCTTCTAATTTACAATATACTGGCAATCTCCAGACACAAACAAAGGAGATTGTGTTAGCAAATATTTTCGCGGTAAACATGTCCGACAATTGGCCTCATTCCAACACTCCATCAAAGACAAAAGAAGAATAGCAAGCGGATTTCAGCAGTCTTAATATTTCACAAAAGCATGTACATTTTCAAACGATTGTATTCAGTTTCAAAAGGGGCCTGAGCCAGCAAATAACAGGCTTCGAACTATCTCACTTAAGGGGAGATTTCCACTATAGGGACTTTTTTCTTGACCCCTTTCTCCCTCATGTCTACTAGCCCCATTGCTTTTGAGATTTTAAGACGTTTGCCCCATTAGTTTGGTGATTTTTAAGAGTTTCCGCCCCATTCTGTCAATTTTAAGACCTTTCGTGCCATTTAGGTGTCGATTTTATCCTGGCGAGCGATAGCGAGCCTGTAATTTAAGAGTAATCGGCCTTCGGCCGGGACATTTTTCTAACAAAAAATGTACAAATTTATCTTGAAAGGGGGTGAAATTTTAAGATTGCTGGAGGAGTAGGAAACAAACTAGAAACCTCCCCTTAACCCTCTACAAGCCAAAGAGAGAGGGAGAGAAAGAGAAAAAAAGCGAGGTGGGCCCCCTTAAGCATCTAGCAAAGTTTAGGTGGGTTAGAAATGGTCGGGAAGCTATCTCAGCCTCTAGCAAAGTTTAGGTGGGTTAGAAATGGTCGGGAAGCTATCTCAGCCTCTAGCAAAGTTTATGGTGTGTCGGTAATATTGTAAAAACGGTTGAATTAAGGAACCTCTTAACATTAATCCTCTCTTACAAACCCCAATGCACTATAGAATAAACTAATGAAAGCATATGGTCCTCCCGGGATTCGAACTCGGGACACCACACTCAGAACATAAGCATCTAAACCATTACACCACCAACACAGTTAAGGGGAGGTTTTTAGTTTGGTCTCTGGATATCCATCAAGCTTAAGATTACACCCCCTTGAGCCCCTTTCAAGATAAATTTGTACATTTTTCGGTAGAAAAATGTCCCGGCTGAAAGCCGGTTCCTCTTAAGATACAGGCTCGCTATCGCTCGCCAGGATAAAATCGACACCTAAATGGCACGAAAGGTCTTAAAATTGACAGAAATGGGTCGAAGATTCTTAAAATCGTCAAAATAATGGGGCGAACGTCTTAAAATTAGAAAAGCAATGGAGCTAAACATGAGGAAGAAAGGAGTCAAGAAAAAAATCCCTCCAGTGGAGATCTCCCCCTTAATGCAAGATTAGAGCTGCATAACCCTCCTTACAGACAGGTCCAAAGATAATGAATACATAATTATCCCATTCCGTACCAGGGACGTCTTTTTCATCCTGTTCTGGCGAGTATTAGACGATTTTATTCAGTTTGGGAAGGACCTCTAGCCACTCTAGCCAATGATAAGGCTTCAACCTAACCTAACCTAACCTAACCTAACCTAACCTAACCTAACCTAACCTAACCTAACCTAACCTAACCTAACCTAACCTAACCTAACCATCCCAACCAACCCTTTTAAATACCACCGATCCTTCCCAAGCTGCATGTAATATCGTCTCAGTATAGGTAGCATGAAATATAACACATATAAAATACATATAAGCCTACATCCACCCACATGTGTTTTGGTGTGTCTGTGTCCACGTCTCCTAGTTTGGCATTCAGCTCACTACTCCGACCCTTAACTTAGTCCCACTCTGCCTCCTCTTCGGTGTGTGTGTGTGTGTAAGTTTGTGTATGTTTGTTGTTGTGCACGTGTGTGTGTGGTGTGTGTATTTGTGTAAGTTTGTGTATGTTTGTTGTTGTGTACGTGTGTGGTGTGTGTGTGTGTGTGTATTTGTATTTGTGTGTGTGTTTTTTTTTTTTTTTTTTTGTACGTGTGTGTCGTGTGTGTGTGGTGTGTATTTGTGTAAGTTTGTGTATGTTTGTTGTTGTGTACGTGTGTGGTGTGTGTGTGTATGTGTATTTGGGTGTGTGTGTGTTGTTGTTTTTTTTGGTGTGTACGTGTGTGTCGTGGGTGTGTGCCTGTGTGTGTACCTGTGTGGTGTGTGTGGTGTGCATAGTTCTAAACCCTTTCAAGATCCAATACGCGTTTCTTTTCTGTTTTCCGCCTATTGTTACACGATGTCATTCAGATTAGGAAGGGTGTATGAAAGTCAGAGGGTTGATTGAGATAGTCTTTACCCTTATACTTTACCCTTATACTTTACCCTTATACTTTACCCTTATACTTCGCACAGATCCTTTTTAAACTGTCTAATATATAATCTACCAATGATAGCCAGAAGAGACTGTCAACATGCGTCAGGATCAGTCAAAGGGTAATTATTATCTAGCCATTTAACTGATTATCTTACCCTTAAGGGGAGGTGTTTAGTTAGTTCCCTAGACTTCCATCAAGCTTAACATTACTCCCCGTAAACCCCCTTTCAAGATAAATTTGTACATTTTTCGGTAGAAAAATGTCCCGGCGCCGATTACTCTTACATTACAGGCTCGCTATCGCTCGCCAGGAAAAAATCGACACCTAAATGGCACGGAGTCTTAAAATTGACAGAAATGGGGCGAAAATTCTTAAAATCGCCAAACTAATGAGGCAAATGTCTTAAAATATCAAAAGCAATGGGGTTAACCATGAGGGAGAAAGGGGTCAAGAAAAAAATCCCTCAAGTGGACATCTCCCCTTAAGCCGGAGTCACACGAGCCGTTTTTCGAGCAATTTTTACAGGCAATTATGGTCTGGCAGCTTCAAAAATGACACTTTATCAGAATTCAGCCGCCTAACATAATCTACCTTCAGTCTAATTACCGATACCAGTGCGAAAATGTCCCGAAATAATACCAGACAAAACTTGCTCATGGAAAATTGACGGAAAAAGCGCTCGTGTGACAGCGACTTTACTCTCTCTCTGTTTAACCCGTTCAGCCCCAGCGACGCGTCTGACGCGTCGGCGATGTATGTAACGCACAGCCCCAGAGACGCGCCTGACGCGTCACCCTAATTGCGCCGACCGTAACCTCAGGTGTAGCCACTCAAGAGGGCTCAGATTTGTATGGGAACTGTATACGTATCCCACGCAACCGTGCCGATGGTTGAAAACTCTCAAAGTCCACGTGCGTGCGCGTGAGCGCGCAATAACCTGTTTTTTGTGGATAATTGCCTTCAATTTTTTACTCTTGTAAAATCCGTTTTCGGGGGCTCTGTAGGACCATTTTTTAAGCTTTTTGAGCGGTTTTTCGTGGTTTTTCCTTCATTCCTAACCCATTCGCTATTGTTTCTGGAATAAAACCATTTTTTGAAAACCGGCCGGGTTCTGGTGCGCAAACATTACAAAACTAGCCGGGGCTCCACGGGTTAAGATGAATTTATTGTATGAACAGCCATTATATATTTAAGGGAGCCCACCTCGCTTTGGATGGGGATAAGCGTTTTAAAACAGTTGGCTGAATGGGGCCGAATGGATACAAGCCAGGAAAAGAGAGAAAAGGAGAGAAAGATAAAAAAAAAAAAAAAAAAACGGTAACCCCCTTAATGGAAAGAAAATAATCATCTCATCTCTCTCTCTCTCTGCCCCCCCCCCCCCCCCCCCCTACAGTGTTCGTGGTGTGCTGGTCGCCGTACATCGTGTTCGACCTGCTACAAGTGTACGGTTACGTGCCGCAGACGGCCACCAACGTCGCTGTGGCCACCTTCATCCAGTCCCTCGCCCCCCTCAACTCGGCCGCAAACCCTATCATCTACTGTCTCTTCTCCACTCGCATCTGCCGGAATCTGAGGTAAGCTGGTTCTCTCTCTCTCTCTCTCTCTCTCTCTCTCTCTCTCTCTCTCTCTCTCTCTCTCTCTCTCTCTCTCTCTCTCTAACCCATCTGTCCCCTACTAACTTCCTAATCCTGCCACGGACATTAGTTCCAGGGCAGTAGTTCCCTTTCCAATGTTCCCTTACCCACTCTGAACCACTGTTTGGACACTTGATCCTCAGTGTTTTGGAGGACAAGCAACCTAGAAGGGTCACTGGACCTGTTGTTGCTTGATTTCCTTCGTACTCCTTTGTACTCTCTCTCTCTGCCTATAGTGAGTGAAGCACATATATATCTCTCTCTCTCTCTCTCTCTTCTCTACTCACATCTGCCGGAATCTGAGGTAAGCGGACTCTCTCTCTCTCTCTCTCTCTCTCTCTCTCTCTCTCTCTCTCTCTCTCTCTCTCTCTCTCTCCTGCAGTTATATTATCAATCATTCCCACAATACATTAATTATTTACTGTTCTCGAATATGACTCTCCTTGATTAACACTGGATACGTACTATTCATAGTGTGGACGTGACGTCAGGTCACGTGACAATAATAAACAAATATGTACTTGGCCGGGTGGTGCGGGACTGCCGCGCACTTGTACACAAAGAGACTGGTTAATTGTGTGTTGTACAGTCGAGGTTACTAAGTGTTGTCAGATATTTCACAAAGTTTCGGACACTGACTAATACTCTGAGGAATAAGCCTTTTTCCCAGTAACTATACAGAGATCAATAACACTTGTTGAGCGAAAACCACTGGAATCTATGACAACACTTATGGGGAGATATCCACTTGAGGGATTTTTTTTCTTGACCCCTTTCTCCCTCATGTTTAGCCCCATTGCTTTTGATATTATAAAATGTTTGCCCCATTAGTTTAGCGATTTTAAGAACTTTTACCCCATATTAAGACCTTTCGTGCCATTTAGGTGTCGATTTTATCCTGGCGAGCGATAGCGAGCCTGTAATTTAAGAGGAACCGGCCTTCGGCCGGGACATTTTTCTACCGAAAAATGTACAAACTTATCTTGAAAGGGACTCAAGGGGGTGTAATTTTAAGGTTGATGGAGGTCTAGGCAACAAAGTAAATACCTCCCCTTAACACCCCCGATTGTACCAGGCTGTTTTAGCACACAAGGACAAGACAATGTGCTTTTGTATTGATGTCTAGCAATCAAAGATGTAATTAATATATTATACAGTATATATATATATATATGGAGAGAGAGAGAGAGAGGTTCACCTCCGCTACCTCACGACATATTTAGGTTAAGATGATGGAGGATAAACACAAGACTTGAAGAGAGTGATAAATTTATAATAAATAAGTGTGAGAGAGTGAGTGAGTGAGTGAGCTTAGACATGGACAAATAACCACACGCCGAGTATAAGGACCTAGCATGCAGTGTTGCCAATTTAACCACTTGCGAGTTTCAGGCTATAAGGAAGTTGGAGCCGTAAACATCGATATTCGACATAAATGCACTAATAATGTAGGTTTCTGATGGATAAAAGGTATGTGTTGAATTGGGTTTTATGTATTGACGAATGTACTACGACCATGTTTATGTATTGACGAATGTACTACGACCATGTTTATGTATTGACGAATGTACTACGACCATGTTTTATGTATTGACGAATGTACTACGACCATGTTTATGTATTGACGAATGTACTACGACCATGTTTATGTATTGACGAATGTACTACGACCATGTTTTATGTATTGACGAATGTACTACGACCATGTTTTATGTATTGATGAATGTACTACGACCATGTTTTAGCTGGTAATGCTGCTAAATATCGATGTCTACGGCTCCAACTTCCTTATAGCCTGAGACTCGCTAGTGGTCAATTTCTACACCCCATTGAGTACCAGGGACGTCCTTTGTAACATATTCTGGCAACTATTAGACGATTTTATCCAGCTTAGGAAAGACCTCTAGCATTAATAAGACTTCAAACCATCTCAACCAATCCTTTTAACTACCACACATGTCCTTCCTAAGCTGCATAATATCGTCTAAATATAGCTATAGATTATCATTATAAAACACACGTCGCTGGTACTCAAAGGGTTAAGGGGAGATTTCCACTTGAGGGATTTTTTTTCTAAACCCCTTTTTCCTTCATGTCTAGCCCCATTGCTTTTGAGATTTTAAGATGTTTGCCCCATTAGTTTGGCGATTTTAAGAACTTTCGCCCCATTTATGTCAATTTTAAGACCTTTCGTGCCATTTAGGTGTCAATTTTATCCTGGCGAGCGATAGCGAGCCTGTAATTTAAGAGTAACCGGCCTTTGGCCGGGAAATTTTTCTACCGAAAAATGTACAAATTTATCTTGAAAGGGGGTCAAGGGAGTGACATTTTATGATTGCTGGAGGAGTAGGAAACAAAGTAAAAACCTAGGGGAGGTTTTTAGTGTGTTTCCTAGACTTCCATCAAGCTTGAAATTACACCCCCTTGACTCCCTTTCAAGATAAATTTGTACATTTTTCGGTAGAAAAATGTCCCGGCCGAAGGCGGGTTCCTCTTAAATTACAGGCTCGCTATCGCTCGCCAGGATAAAATCGACACCTGAATTGCACGAAAGGTCTTAATATGGGGTGAAAGTTCTTAAAATCGCTAAACTAATGGGGCAAACGTTTTATAATATCAAAAGCAATGGGGCTAAACCTGGGGGAGAAAGGGGGCCAGAAAAAAATCCCTCAAGTCGATATCTCCCCTTAAGGAAGTTGGTGTTGATAGACCTCGATATTTAGCATAATTACCAATTAAAATACGGTTGTGGCACATTCCTACCTACATAAGACCTAATTCAACATACTCTTTAGCCATCAGAAACCTACATTAGTATTGCATTTCTCCTTAATGTCGATGTTTACGGCTCCAACTTCCTTGTAGCATGAAACTCGCAAGTGGTCAATTTAGCCACTTTTTCGCTAGATCTAGAGGTCTTTATTTCGATCTAGCGGCGAATTTTTACATCGAGCGACATGAATTCTAGCGTTATTCTGGGGATTTGAGCCATTTAAGAGCGATATTCTGGGGATTTGAGCCATTTTGGAGCGATATTCTGGAGATTTGAGCCATTTTAGAGCGATATTCTGGAGATTTGAGCCATTTTAGAGCGATATTCTGGAGATTTGAGCCATTTTAGAGTGATATTCTGGAGATTTGAGCCATTTTAGAGCGATATTCTGGAGATTTGAGCCATTTCAGAGCGATATTCTGGAGATTTGAGCCATTTTAGAGCGATATTCTGTAGATTTGTGCCATTTAAGAGCGATATTCTGGAGATTTGAGCCATTTTAGAGTGATATTCTGGAGATTTGAGCCATTTCAGAGCGATATTCTGGAGATTTGAGCCATTTCAGAGCGATATTCTGGAGATTTGAGCCATTGCAGAGCGATATTCTAGAGATTTAACTCACTTTAGAGCGATATTCTGGAGATTTGAGCCATTTAAGAGTGATATTCAAGAGATTTGAGTCATTTAAGAGTGATATTCAAGAGATTTGAGCCATTTTGGAGCGATATTCTGGAGATTTGAGCCATTTTAGTGATATTCTGGAGATTTGAGCCATTTAGAGCGATATTCTGGAGAATTTGATTTTAGAGCGATATTCTGGAGATTTGAGCCATTTCAGAGTGATATTCTGGAGATTTGAGCCATTTTAGAGCGATATTCTGGAGATTTGAGCCATTTCAGAGTGATATTCTGGAGATTTGAGCCATTTCAGAGTGATATTCTGGAGATTCGAGCCATTTCAGAGTGATATTCTGGAGATTTGAGCCATTTTAGAGTGATATTCTGGAGATTTGAGCCATTTCAGAGCGATATTCTGGAGATTTGAGCCATTTCAGAGCGATATTCTGGAGATTTGAGCCATTTCAGAGTGATATTCTGGAGATTTGAGCCATTTCAGAGCGATATTCTGGAGATTTGAGCCATTTTAGAGCGATATTCTGTAGATTTGTGCCATTTAAGAGCGATATTCTGGAGATTTGAGCCATTTCAGAGCGATATTCTGGAGATTTGAGCCATTTCAGAGCGATATTCTGGAGATTTGAGCCATTTTAGAGTGATATTCTGGAGATTTGAGCCATTTCAGAGCGATATTCTGGAGATTTGAGCCATTTCAGAGTGATATTCTGGAGATTTGAGCCATTTTGGAGCGATATTCTGGAGATTTGAGCCATTTTAGAGCGATATTCTGGAGATTTGAGCCATTTTAGAGCGATATTCTGGAGATTTGAGCCATTTTAGCGTGATATTCTGGAGATTTGAGCCATTTTAGAGCGATATTCTGGAGATTTGAGCCATTTCAGAGCGATATTCTGGAGATTTGAGCCATTTTAGAGCGATATTCTGGAGATTTGAGCCATGTTAGCGATATTCTGGAGATTTGAGCCATTTCGAACGATACACAGGAGATTTGAGCCATTTTGAGCAATATTCTGGAGATTTGAGCCATTTCCAGCGATATTCTGGAGATTTGAGCAATTTCAGAGCGATATTCTGGAGATTCGAGCCATTTCAGAGCGATATTCTGGAGATTTGAGCCATTTTAGAGTGATATTCTGGAGATTTGAGCCATTTCAGAGCGATATTCTGGAGATTTGAGCCATTTTAGAGCGATATTCTGGAGATTTGAGCCATTTCAGAGTGATATTCTGGAGATTTGAGCCATTTCAGAGCGATATTCTGGAGATTTGAGCCATTTTAGAGCGATATTCTGTAGATTTGTGCCATTTAAGAGCGATGTTCTGGAGATTTGAGCCATTTAAGAGCAATATTCTGGAGATTTGAGCCATTTAAGAGCAATATTCTGGGGATTTGAGCCATTTAATAGCGATATTCTGGGGATTTGAGCCATTTAAGAGCAATATTCTGGGGATTTGAGCCATTTAAGAGCGATATTCTGGGGATTTGAGCCATTTAAGAGCGATATTCTGGGGATTTGAGCCATTTAAGAGCGATATTCTGGGGATTTGAGCCATTTTAGAGCGATATTCTGGGGATTTGAGCCATTTTAGAGCGATATTCTGTAGATTTAAGCCATTTTAGAGCGATATTCTGGAGTTTTGAGCCATTATTGAGTGATATTATAGAGGTTTGAGCCATTTTAGAAAGATATTGTAGAGATTTGAGGCATTTTAAAGCGATATTCTGGAGATTTGAGCCATTTTAGAACGATATTGTTGAGATTGAGGCATTATTCTAGCGATTTCTCTGCATTTATTTATTATCTAACGAACTTGATTTGGTAACCCTGATGAAGTGGCTAAAGGTAAGAGAGAGAGAGAGAGAAAGAGAGAGACAGACATACAGACACAGACAGGCAGACAGACATAGAGAGAGAGAGAGAGAGAGAGAGAGAGAGAGAGAGAGAGAGAGATGAAAGGGGAGGTGGGGGGGGGGAGGGAAAGAGGGAGAGAGATAAAAATGTATATAGATTTACATTGATACACTGACCACACAGACCTTACGACCCCAGCGAGGTGGTCATGGCTTAATTCTAGTGGAGATAGCTAACCCGAGAGTAAGGTACAGTGTAAGGAAAGGATAGCAAAGAAGAAGGCTCTCTCCCCACCCTCCAAGAGAGAGAGAGAGAGAGATAGAGAAAGAGAGAGACAGAGAGAGACAGACAGACAGACACAGACAGACAGACATACATAGAGAGAGAGACAGACAGACAGACACAGACAGACAGACAGACAGACAGACATAGAGAGAAAGAGAGAGACAGACACAGACAGACAGACAGACAGACAGACAGAGAGAGACAGACACAGACAGACAGACATACATACAGACAGACAGAGAGAGAGAGAGAGAGAGGCAGAGGCAGAGGCAGAGATCAGTAGAGTTGCTAAGTCGAGAACAAATACAGATCGTAGCTACGGGGTAAGCTACTTCACATCTAAAGTACGACAGATATGAGGTACGTGAAGTGTGCTAGGGTTGTTATTCTAAGCCTAATTGAATTATGTGTAGTATCCTTGGGAGTATATATATATATATATATATATATATATATATATATATATATATATATATATATATATACTGTAGATATATACCGGTATATATAGATAGATAGACAGATAGATAGATAGATAGACAGATAGATAGATAGATAGATAGACAGATAGATAGATAGATAGACAGATAGATAGATAGATAGATAGATATATAGATAGATAGATAGATAGATAGACATATAGATAGATAGATAGACATATAGATAGATAGATAGATAGACATATAGATAGATAGATAGACATATAGATAGATAGATAGATAGATAGATAGATAGATAGATAGATAGATAGATAGGCAGACAGACAGATAGATATATACTGTAGATAGATAGATAGATACTCCAACATACATTCGCACATAACATCAAACACCTTTCAACCACGCAGATAAAAAGAAATCGAGGTCAATTCCAATTTCCGAATGTCAAATTGCTATCAACACATGAATCACATTCAGGTGACTCGGATCATGGGAAAGGCAAAATTTGATCAACTGGATGCCTAACTAGAATAAATTACGTTTCGGGACCCATTTTTTCTTCTATTCAACTGCTGAGCTCTGGAACTCTCTCCCAGAATCAGTCTTTCCCTCTTCCTATGACTTCAAACTCCGTGTGTCCAGTTTAAATTTCACGTTTTATTGATTTGGTTTTATGAATGGTAATAGATACTTGTGTGCGAATTGTATATGTGTACATTATTTTGTTGTTTCTGTTCGGGCTATGTCTCGAGTCAGCTATGGAATATGTGCCTGAGTATCTTGAGTATATACTGTACATACATACATACATACACACATACATACATACATACATACATACACAATACTCTCTTGATATTTAACTTGGATTGATAATGTGTGTTTACTTCTCCGTGTTCGCGCGCGCGCGCGCGCGTGTGTGTGTGTGTGTGTGTGTGTGTGTGTGTGTGTGTGTGTGTGTGTGTGTGTGTGTGTGTGTGTGTGTGTGTGTGTGTGTGTGTGACTAATAGCCAGTAAACAGGAATGCCACGCGTATTGGATCTAGAAAGGGTTAACTGCGTGGCAAGGTGTAATTATTGGAGGCATTTTTTGTGACCGAAAATTGTACAAATTGATCGCGAATGGGGGTGTAAGGAGCGTTTTTTTTTTTTTTTTTTTTTTTTTTTTTTTCCAATGTTTGATGGAGGTCTAGGGAGGAAACTAAAAACAAACAAAATAAATAAATAGACCAAACAAGTATACCCTAGCCCCCTTAAGTTTCAAAGAAGAGTGGTCTATTGATAAAACAAACTTGAGACAAATTCCCTCTCCGACTTTATAATTATTATATGCCGCCTTTGAACTGGGCGAGCGCGGATTTATTGCTAGCTTAAGGGGAGGTTTTTAGTTTGTTTCTTACTCCTCCAGCAATCTTAAAATGTCACCCCCTTGACCCCCTTTCAAGATATATTTGTACATTTTTCGGTAGAAAAATTTCCCGGCCGAAGGCCGGTTACTCTTAAATTACAGGCTCGCTATCGCTCGCCAGGATAAAATCGACACCTAGATGGAACGAAAGGTCTTAAAATTGACAGAATGGGGCGAACATTCTTAAAATCACCAAACTAATGGGGCAAACGTCTTAAAATCTCAAAAGCAATGGGGATAGACATGAGGGAGAAAGGGGTCAAGAAAAATGTCCCTCAAGTGGAAATCTCCCCTTAAGTGTGTGTGTGTGTGTGTGTGTGTGTGTGTGTGTGTGTGTGTGTGTGTGTGTGTGTGTGTGTGTGTGTGTGTGTGGAGGGGTAATGGTTGTTTTTTCTGGCCTCCCTTCTCCTTCGTGTTTAGCCTCCTTGGTTTTCAGATTCTAAGACGTTCGGCTCGCTAGTTTTACCATTGTAAGACCTTTCACCCCATTGCTTTGATAATCTTAAGTCCTTACGGGCCATTTAGGTGTCGATTTTTTAACTGGCGAGCGATAGCGAGCCTGTAAGTGAAGGAGAACCGACCTATCGAAAAATGTATACATTTATCTTGAAGGAGGGTCCAGGGGGATGTTTTGTAAGCTTGATGGAGGGTCTAGGGAGGAAACTAAAAAAAAAAATATATAATTATTAATAAATGAGCAAACAAATGCACTCTCCCCCCCTCCCTCTCCCCCCCCCCCCCCCCCCCCCCCCCCCCCCCCCTCCCCACCTCGCAGAGATGAAAGTGTTTTGATTGTGTGAGGCACCAAGCTAATTCTCCTATTATCCTATCATCTTCAGTCAATTGGACAAGATGAAATATTTTGAATGTCATCAGAAATTAATTTGGAGATCAATGTCCTCAGATTATATTTAACCTCTTCTGTACCGGTGACGTCTTTTGTTTTTAATTTTATTCTAGCTATATTTAGAGGTTATTGTGCAGTTTAAGAAGGACCTGTTTGCGTGTGACCGCTCAGGTGTAATGGGTCCTCGTAATTAGGGACACACACACACACACACACACACACACACACACACACACACACACACACACACACACACACACACACACACTAAATAATAAATAAACCAAGACAGGAAAAATATTTGTGAGTAATAGTGAACCCGGAACTAGATCCTGGTGACCACATCAATGCCTTAGTAGAAAAGGTCTATGCTTGGTGGGCAAATGTGCGAGCTGCCTTCCAATATTTAGACGAGGACATGGTTAAGATCTTAATTACCCAATTTCTCAGACCAAGTCTAGAATATGCCGCAGTGGTGTGGAACCCGTATTTAAAATATGCCGCAGTGGTGTGGAACCCGTACTTAAAATATGCCGCAGTGGTGTGGAACCCGCACTTAAAATATGCCGCAGTGGTGTGGAACCCGCACTTAAAATATGCCGCAGTGGTGTGGAACCCGCACTTAAAATATGCCGCAGTGGTGTGGAACCCGCACTTAAAATATGCCGCAGTGGTGTGGAACCCGTACTTAAAATATGCCGCAGTGGTGTGGAACCCGCACTTAAAATATGCCGCAGTGGTGTGGAACCCGCACTTAAAATATGCCGCAGTGGTGTGGAACCCGCACTTAAAAAAGCACATTGAAAAAAACGAAAGGTCTTAAAATTGACAGAAATC
>CM064490.1:10049215-10234895 GCA_032716605.1 Paralithodes platypus
AACATGGTTATTGTCTCGGCTGTTATTAGGTTTGGCTCGCTCTGTGCTGTATTAATGTCTGTCAGATGTTGAATAGGGTGGGTAAGTGTAGGAACATGGTTATTGTCTCAGCTGTCATTACGTTTGGCTCGCTCTGACCTGTATCAATGTCTGTCAGATGTTGAATAGGGTGGGTAAGTGTAGGAACATGGTGGTATATCTCACTCAAAAAGAAGAAACCATGTGTAAATATTGCTGATACCAATTATTGATCAAAATATAATGGGTGCCGAAACATCACTTATTATGCCGACTGTACTCAGGGCGAGGGCTAATTAGATGGTATGTGGGTGTGTGCTTAGACTGTGTGTGTGGGTGGGTGAGTGTGTGGGTGTGGGTGTGGGTGGGTGAGTGGGTGGGTGTGTCTGTATGTGGGTGTGGGTGGGTGTGTGTGTCTGTATGTGGGTGGGTGTGTCTGTGTGGGTGGGTGAGTGTGTGGGTGTGTCTGTATGTGTGTGGGTGTGGGTGTGGGTGTGTGTGTGTGTGTGTGTTATACGAAGCATAGCTATAGTGTATTCGCTGTAAGTAGGCGAGAAATCATGACCTCTAACCTCTGTAACTCACAAACGACTATAGTAATCGAGCTAATATGTCTACCATTTGGGAAGAGTCAGTCAAGGAATAGAAGTGGAAATATACAGCCAATTTGCTCTAGCCCTTTTTGAGTTACAGAGGATAGAGGTCATGATTTCTCGCCTACTTACAGCGAATAGACTAGCAGATTTCCCCAGGGTTGTTTTTGGCATATATCCCACCTAAACAGCTGTCCCAACGTCGCTTTAAGGGGAGGTTTTTAGTTTGGTCTCTAGATATCCATCAAGCTTAAGATTACACCCCCTTGAGCCCCTTTCAAGATAAATTTGTACATTTTTCGATAGAAAAATTTCCCGGCTGAAAGCCGGTTCCTCTTAAATTACAGGCTCGCTATCGCTCGCCAGGATAAAATCGACACCTAAATTGCACGAAAGGTCTGAAAATTGACGGAAATGGGGCGAAAGTTCTTAAAATCGCCAAACTAATGGGGCGACTGTCTTAAAATCTCAAAAGCAATGGGGCTCAACATGAGGGAGAAAGGGGTCCAGAAAAAAATCCCTCAAGTCGATATTATCTCCCCTTTATCCCTCTGCTTGTCAACCTCCCTCACCCCCTCCCCTGTTTTACCCCACTTCTCTCTCATGTTTAGCCCCATTAGTTTTGAGATTGATTTTAAGACGTTTGCCCCATTAGTTTGGCGATTTTAAGAGTTTTCGCCACATTTGTTTTGTCAATATTCAGACCTTTCGTGCCATTAAGGTGTCAAGTTTTTTTTCCTGGCGACGAGCGATAGCGAGCCTGTAATTTAATATATATGTATAGGATTATAAACGCCCCCCCCCCCCCCCCCCTCGCTGGCTGGTTTTTCTGATCCCCCTTCTCCCTCATGTTTAGCCCACATTAGTTTTGAGAATTTAAGACGTTATGGGGGAGGTAGTTGCTTTTTCTGGATCACCATCTCCCTCGTGGTTAGCCCCATTAGTTTTTCAGATTTTAAGACGTTTGGCCCATTAGTTTTCAGATCTTAAGACGTTTGGCCCATTGGTTTGGCGATTTTAAGACCTTTTGCCCCTTTGTCAATATTAAGACTTTTCGCATCATTTGGGTATCGATTTTGTCCTGACGAGCGATGGCGAGCCTATGATTTGGCCGGGACATGTATCTACCGAAAAAATATATAAATTTATATCGAAGAGGGGGGGGGGGGGGGGTTAAGATTAATGGGGGTCTAGGAAGCAAACTAAAAATCTCCCCTTAACCCTTTCATTACCGGAGTCGTTCATTTAACTTTATCCTGGCTACTCTTAGACGATTTTATTCAGTTTAAAAGGTGCCTCCAGCAATTAACAGGCTTCGAACTATCTCACTCAACCCTTTATGCCACCACAGATCCGTCTTAAACTGCACAACATCGTCTAAATATAGCTAAAAACAAATTTTAAAAGACGTCGCCGGTACGGAAGGGGTTAATTAGCTTAGGAAGGACATGTGATTGTTAACCTCTTCTATACTTTATTGTTTGTTTGTTTGTCGTGTTTCCGCTGTCGTTTTGCTCGCTGTGTGCTGTATTAATGTCTGTCAGATGTTGAAGAGGGTGTGTGAAGATGGGGACATGTTTGTATATCTCACTCGAAACGATAAATTAATGCTTAAGCCGGTATCACACGAGAGCTTTTTGTAGTCAACATTCGATAATCAAAATTTGTCTGGCAACATTTCTGGAATATTTGACACTGGTATCTGAAACTAGACTGATGGTGGATGAACTTAGGTAACCGAAATACTTAAAATGTTGACCTCATAAGCTGCCAGACCAGTGTTGAGGGGAAAATGTTTCGTGTGATACCGGCTTTAGATAGTGCTGATACCAATTATTGATCGAAATATGCTTGATGCCGCGACATCACTTATTTGGCCGACTGTACCATCCTCTGATACAGGTACCAGAGAGAGAGAGAGAGAGAGAGAGAGAGAGAGAGAGAGTTAGGGTACACCATACTATCTGCACATATACCCTCTCGTGCCAACTATCTTTAAGGGGGCAGTGGTCATTGTTTGATCTATGTATGCATTAATTAAGGGGAGGCAGACCGTTTGTTTGGTCTATTAATTAATGTATTCATCTATTTTGTTAGTTTCCTCCCTAGACCTCCATCAAGCTTAGAAAAACACCCCCTAGACCCCCCTTCAAGATAAATGTGTAAATTTTTCGGTAGAAAAATTTCCCGGCCAAAGGCCGGTTCCTCTTAAAATTGCAGGCTCGCTATCGCTCGCCAGGAAATAATCGACACCTAAATGGCACGAAAGGTCTTAAAATTGACAACGGAATGGGGCGAAAGGTGTTAAAATCGCCAAACTAATGGGCCGAACGTCTTATAATCTAAACAATGGGGCTAAACATGAGGGAGAAGGAGGCCCAGAAAAACGGTCTGCCTCCCCTTAACTTGTTTATATATTTATTAATGTTATAGTTAACCTCTCGATCTAGACCTCCACCAAGCTTTAAAACAAAACTACACCCTCTCCTCCAAGATAAATTTGTACATTTTTCGGTAGGCTGGCATTCAATGATATACCAAGGATATTTCAATACTAGAAGAGGTGGTAATATTTACATCATTAAACATTACGCGGGTGTCAGAGAAATTCAGTCTATCAGAAAATGGTATGTACTTGGTTTTCTGTGCATCAAATGAAACTAGATATTTTTGTCCCCATTCATTCATTTTAGATAGGTCCTGGTTCAGAAAAATGGCAGTATTTAACTGTGTTGGTGGTGTAATGGTTTGGATGCTTATGTTCTGGGTGTGGTGTCCCGAGTTCGAATACCGGGAGGATCATATGTTTTCATTAGTTTATTCTAGTGCATCGGGGTTTGTAATGGAGGATTAATGTTAAGAACGGGGTGTTCCTTAATTCATAATATCAGGCTGCGTGAAAGAACTCCCAAATGTAATTATGGAGTGTTGAGTCATCTGCGTAGGAATGTATTGAGTTATGAGTGCTAGACAGGAGAGCGTTGATATGAATAAGGAACAGAGTTGGGGCCAAAACTGAACCCTGAGGAACACCAGCATTTATGGAGTAAAGTTGGGAATAAAGGTCATCTACCATTACATGTATTTTTCTGCCTTGATGGTGTAATGGTTAGCGTGTTTAAAATCTGTATGTGGTGACCCAGGTTCGAATCCCGGTGAATCACATGTTTTCTTCCATTAATTTATTTGGGAGGTGTTTGGTGTTGGAGTGAAATTAATACAAATATATTATAAAAGCAACAATAGTAGGGCAAATATACACTAATTTCCCAGGTAACCCTTTAAGAGGAGGTATTTAGTTTGTTCCCTAGACCTCCATCAAGCTTAAAATTACACCCCCTAGAGTCCCTTTCAAGATAAATTTGTACATTTTTCGGTAGAAAAATTTCCCGGCCGAAGGCCGGTTCCTCTTAAATTACAGGCTCGCTATCGCTCGCCAGGATAAAATCGACACCTGGAGTGCACGAAAGGTCTTAATATGGGGTGAAAGTTCTTAAAATCGTTAAACTAATGGGGCAAACGTTTCATAATATCAAAAGCAATGGGGCTAAACATGAGGGAGAAAGGGGTCAAGAAAAAAATCCCTCAAGTGGAGATCTCCCCTTAACATAGAAAACATCTAATATATACTTTGCCTTCAAGTATTATCTATCTATCTATTTATCTATATATCTATCTATCAAGTATTATGCTTTCTCTAAGATTACATTTATTATTTAACACCCTTTCAGTACCGGCGACGTCCTTTTAACTTTATTCTGGCTACTATTAGACGATTTTGTTCAGTTTAATAAGAGCCTCCAACGATTAACAGGCTTCGAACTATCTCACTTTACCCTTTTGACTACCACAGATCCTTCTTCATCTGCACAAAATCGTCTAAAAATGGCTAAAATACAATTAAATTTCGACAGGTACAGTAGCGGTTAAACGGTAAATATGTTTTGTTTTAGTTTCCCTTTCACAATTATTCCGCCATCACCCTCACCCCGTTTTCTTCCTCCTAACAAGGCAAAAATGGAGCACCACGAAAACCTCCTCCACGAAGTCTTCAGTAAGTCAGCCATGCATTTAAGGGGGGTCACCTGCATTAATTTCTCTCCTTTTCCCTCTCTCTCTGGCTTGTATCCATTCGGCCCCATTCAGCCTACTGTTTTAGATGTTTATCCCCATCCAGCTGTCGATTTTTTCCTGGCGAGCGATAGCGAGCAAGCATTGTATGAAGAAATCCGGCTTTGCCAAAGACATTTTTCTATCGAAAAATGTACAAATTTAGCCTGCTGTCAAAAACTTATTTTTAAATATGTTTTTTAAAATCGACACCTGGATGGGGATTTTAAAAAATAAATAAATAAAATAAAATAAAATCTTAAAACAGTAGGGTGAATGGGGCCGAATGGATACAACCCAGAGAGAGAGAGAGAAGGAGAGGTGGACCCCCTTAACCATCATATATATTATCTAGTCTACAGCAAACACATTTTCAGAGATGCAAAGCGGCACTTATTAATTAGTCTTTACCTAGTTGTATTATATTTATTTGATTGTTCGCATGAGCAAGACAGAAATGAAGCTGAATGGAATTGTAGCTATATTATGTATGCTTAGAGTTATATTTAGCAGAAAATGTTTGACGCACAAAGGTAGTCGCCATAGCAACAGAAGCCATGCCTTAATTCGGCTCCATACTATGAAGATATCCTAGCAATTCTACGTGAAAAGGAGTTATGGGAGTCTGATATATTGTATATATATATATATATATATATATTGTAATACATGTACCCTGTACCCACAAAAATCCCGCTACCCCAAAACTACCCGAGTTGACGTCTGGGATAGTGTAAAATAGTCGTTGGTGGCGGAGTCTAATAAACCCACCACGAGACTATCACCTGGTTCTTTCAAGGAGAACTAAGGTTACTATCCTATTGTACGTCCGTGGTAGTACAGTGGGTTAGCGCGCGAGTCTGGTAAAAACCTACTGAGGTCCCTAACCAGGGTTCAAACCCGCGCCAGGCAGGCCACTGGGCCTGTTTAAATACAAAACAAAAACAAATATTATCCATGTATCAGGGAGTGACGGAGAATCATGTACATAATCTAAGTGATTGTATCGAAGTAATCGTCTCACCAATATTTTCTCCCTCAACAATAATGCAGAATTTCAACTTTGGTGCATGATTCCAAATATACTAGTCTGATCAGGCTGTTCCTTAGATTGGCTCATAGTAGCATCATAAGAGGCATGGAGAAGAAGCATATTAATGATATTATCGCACGATGCATGATTCTGAATTGACATAGTATTTGCTGATCTGAAGAGGAATGTTTTTTAACCATCAGTGCATATTCCTAGTTAATAGAAAATGTCCCCATATTATATTTCTATAGTCATATATAGGTTAATGGAAAATGTGAACAATTATATTTTATTTGGCTATTCTTCTATTGGTCTGTTGAACATTTTAACAGTTTATTTTATGGCATAATCAAATATCAGGCTTTGATTCTGATTACTACCATTAACACTATGAAGGTGCAATAGAGTTTTGTATGTATAAAAATCCAAAGAATTTCTTTGTTCTAATCTATACATAATTTTATGTAACGCCATCCATTAAACAACCAGTGCCCCAAATAAGTACACACCTTTGTCCCATCCATCTATCTATTGTATCTATTGTAGAGATCGGCACCTGCAAGTGGCACCGATTAGCGTGCCGCCCCTCTGTGTTTTATATAAGTTTTATTCCCCTAGACAGGTTGCCAACAAAGGCTGACGACTTCCATCCACCCAAAATTTTATAAGGTTGTCTCCCCTAGATGAGTTACCGACCAAGGCTGACGAGTCCCATCCACCCAAATATTTATAAGGTTGTCTCCCCTAGATGAGTTACCGACCAAGGCTGACAAGTCCCATCCACCTAAATATTTATAAGGTTGTCTCCCCTAGATGAGTTACCGACAAGGCTGACGAGTCCCATCCATCAACTTACAATTACTTTATCTCTCCATTTACCCCATAAATTCACAAAATTAATTGGGCTAAACATGAGGGAGAAGGGAGTCCAAAAAAAAAAAAAAAAAACATCTTAAACACATAGGCCCACCAGACATGCCTTAGTTACATGAGCTTTAGTGACATGATGCCTTAGTGACATGCCTTAGTGACATGACAAGCGGCTCGCTTGGTGTAGTGACTAGCGTCTCGGACTTCCACCCAGAAGGCCCGGGTTCGCGCCCACGCTCGGCGCATTAAAGATTGTTCACAAGCACTGAGTCGTTACCATCCCTCACGAGCAAAGGGATGGGGTAGTAGTACAGGACCCCAATGGAAATACGCCTAATCGGCCTTATTGAGCTATCCTTAGCTAGCTTAGCATGCGCTAGCTTTAAGAACTATTATTATTTTTATTATAGCTGAGAGAGTCACACCTCTGCTCACCACTCAGGCAACCCTCACACTGACTCACTGCAGTCCGAGACACCCTGAATGGGCCCACATGGCTGTGCAGTACCCAAAATAGTGGTTTTGCGCATAGTAGCATAGCAATAGGGGGACCCACGATACCTTACCAGGGTTAAAATGAGCCTCCAGCATCTAACAGGTTCCATACACAGAGGGGGGGGGGGGGAGCTGGGAGGGAAGGAAGGGGGTAGGGGTAGGGGTGGTAGGGAGGGGGTGGGGGGGGAGGGGGCAGGGGTGGGGGGAAGGAAGGAGGGTGGGGGTGGGGGGGGGTAACCAACAATGAGCCCCCCTACCACCCCTAACTCCCCCCCCCCCCCCAACCCCCCCCCACCTCCCCTCCTTCCTTCCCCTCACCCATACACATTAAACAAAAAATCACTACTAATGATTGAGTTAGCACTGGTTGAGAGCTACTGGTTGGTAAGGGACTGGTGTGAACAAGTACACCCTGGACTACCAATTTGGAACAGAGTATAATGGCTTCCCTCCTCCTTGCAGAAGAATCCGAGTGGTGGGTTGGGTGGTGGACGTAGCGTGCCCGTGCCTGGAGTGTTCCCGCCAGCCGCTAGAGGGCCACTGGAGCCACCACCGCCACGTTACCGAGTGCTCCACCCTCACTGATGCCTCCTCCTCCAGGCGAACCACTAACCTCTCCCTCAGGTAATGCAATTAAGGGAGGTCACCTGCTTAGATTAAGCTCATGATATATCATACTATATATATAACTAATATTAATGAACAACCATGTTTTCTTTATCTTATACTGGCACACAATGCGTCAGTGTAATTAGTGGCTGTTAACCTCTAAGTTGCGACGTTACTCTCCGAATGTTTTACTGGGCGAATGCGACGTTCCCTCCAGAAGATGGCACATAAAAACAACAAAAAATCCCTGAGTGCCAGTGAAATGGAAGCACTATGTAATTAGGTGGCATGTATCCTTACCACGACCTCCATTCTTCCCCTTACATGTGTCTCAACCCCCCCCCCCCCCTCCGCCTCCCTTTCCTCCTCAACTTCCTTCCCTCCTCCTTTAGTCCACTTTTTCCCTCCCCACTCCCTATAAATCTTCCCTTCCGCCTCAAATACATTCACTCACCCTCCTCTACACTTCTAGTACCTCCCTCCTCCCTCCTACATGTGCGAGACCACAGCTAGAGCCATCAGTTTGGCTCAAGCCTCCAGAGAGAGCAGACCTATGTCGCTCTCCCTCGTATGCATTTGTCACCCTCTCGTCACAATAATACGGTTTTCCACTGGATATTTGCTGTTTACACTTAATTTCTGGTTCTTCAATGTTCACATGTTCATATACAAGTAAATATGCACATATTTAGCAGTAGTATTGCTTTATATGGTAAATTTTAGTCGTTTTTCTGAATTAACCTTTAACTCCTTAGTTGCAGTACTAAAATTCACTAATTATGTGTCCTGGGGGTGAGGCAAGCGAGTGCAGGCAGCGCAGGACCCCTTCGTCCGTCGGCCACTATGGGCCCGCACTGATGTAATCTCAGATGTCTACCAAATCAATGCAGCGCTACACATAATGAAAACAGCTCAAAACCACTTGTTTTTAGCGATTTTGGCCGATCTTCGCAATTTTAGCCGCTTTTTGCAAGATCGTTGCAAGACAACCAGACGTCGTACAAAGATGATTCAGGTGTCATATGAAAGTTCTATTAATGTACTTTCACGGATATATCATTGTATTACATTCTGACTTTTGCTTATACATGAAAATGCATAATTAGGGCCAAAAAACCTGCAGGGATAGAGTTAAAGGTCTCGCACTGGTGGACCTTTGAAAAACACGATTAACGCATTCCCCAGGTGAATTATAAATGCGCCATGAATTTGTTTCGTCCCAACCTGAAGGTTCTAGTGTGACCAAAGTTAAGTGTTACAATATGGTATTAAGTATTCAGAAACAATATTGAAAAGAACATAAATTATATAATTATATAGCTGTGTGTGTGTGTGTGTGTGTGTTTACGCTAGTCTTGATGGTATAATGTTTAGAGTGTGTAAGTTCTGTATGTGGCATCCTGGGTTTGAATCCTGGGAGGATTGCATGCTTTCATTAATTTCACTTGGTGGATTAATGATGTAGAGAACAATGTTGAAAACATAAGTATGTGTTAATAATAATTATATTCTTAAAATACGGTTAACGACATAGACTTTAATAATATACACCTTTCCTTCCTCAGGTACCATCCCGTGCGGCCACCGAATGCTGCGCTGACCCATCACCTCGCCCCCTCAGCCCCCTCTGCCCCCCTCCTTACCTTCGCTAGCAGGAGGGGGCGGGAGGAACACACCGTCAGGGGGTCGGCGGTGTAGGGGGGAGGGGGGGTAGAAGGTAGAAGAGAGATTGGGAGGTGGGGGGAAGAGGGGGGAGAACTGTAGAAGAGAGATAGGGAGGAGGGGGGAAGAGTGGAGTGATAGAAAAGAGGGGGGAGAACTGTAGAAGAGAAATGTGGAGGAGGAGGAACAGAGAGGTTTTATTTTTTTTATTTTTTTTATAAATTATGTGGATGAGGGAGACAAAAGGCAAGACTGCCTGTGACAAGTGTCTCCCCCAGAGTTGAAAAGGTGACAGGGCCAAAATCAAGGAAAATTCGAGACAAAATGTCTGGACACCTGGAGTTGAAACAATTTAAGTCATAGGATGAGGGAAAGACAGATTGCGTGAGAGAGTTCCAGAGCTATATTTATAAGTAGAAGAAGACTTGTTAAAATCGGTTCACTCTTGGGTTAGAGAGTTGGACAGCATAGGAGTGGGAATGTGTTGAAAGGCGGGTGCTCCCAACTCTCGGTAAGGGAGGAGGTATACACTGATAATATGAGTAAGTTAAGGGGAGGTTTTTAGTTTGGTCCCTAGATATCCTTGAAGCTTAAGATTACACCCCCTTGAGCCCCTTTCAAGATAAATTTAAATTTTTCGGTAGAAACATTTCCCGGCTGAAAGCCGGTTCCTCTTAAATTACAGGCTCGCTATCGCTCGCCAGGATAAAATTGACACCTAAATGGCACGATAGGTCTTAAAATTGACAGAAATGGGTTGAAAGTTCTTAAAATCGTCAAAATAATGGGGCAAACGTCTTAAAATTAGAAAAACAATGGGGCTAAACATGAGGGAGAAAGGAGTCAAGAAACAAATCCCTCAAGTGGAAATCTCCCCTTAAAGTTAATAGAGATGGATAACTAAAAGAACGACCATACAATAATCACCACAGAACATGAACATTGCAGAACAAATTAATTAATGCATGTGTTCCACCCGGGATTCGAACCTAGGTTACCACATACAGATGTTAAACACTCAAACCATTACACCACCAAGACAGTGAAAGATTTAAGTACGGTTGGCGAAATAAGTTGTGTCACCGCTGTCATTATGTTTGGCTCGCTGTGTGCTGTATTTATGTCTGTCAGATGTTGAATAGGGTGGGTAAGTGTAGGAACATGTTGGTATATCTCACTCAAAAAGAAGAAACCATGTGTAGATATTGCTGATACCAATTATTGATCCAAACATACTTGGTGCCGAGACATCACTTATTAGCGCCACTGTACAGTCGCGCTAATAAGTCATGTCTCGGCACCAAATATTTTTTGATCAATAATTGGTATCAGCAATATCTAAGCTTCATTTCTTCATATCGAGTGAAATATACAAACATGTTCCTACACTTACCCACCCTATTCAACATCTGCCAGACATTAATACAGCACAGAGCGAGCCAAACGTAATGACAGCTGGGACATGACTACGATTTTATGCACAGTTATCGAATACAAAAGGTGATGTGGAGAAAGAAAACAAACTCATAGCTAACAATTACAAAAACAGATATACTGTATTCATATTTTTATTCACCAACCCACCAATGAATTAACAAATAAACCTAACTAGTGAACTCAGTGACAGTGATGAATACCTGTGGTACTCCAAGGACTCGAACCTAGGATACTCACACCGAAATTCCGCACACTAAGCATTAAGGGGAGGTTTTTAGTTAGTTCGCTAGACCTCCATCAAGCTTAACATTACAGCCCGTAGACCCCTTTTCAAGATAAATTTGTACATTTTTCGGTAGAAAAATTTCCCGGCCGAAGGCCGGTTCCTCTTAAATTACAGGCTCGCTATCGCTCGCCAGGAAAAAATCGACACCTAAATGGCACGAAAAGTCTTAAAATTGACAGAAATGGGGCGAAAGTTCTTAAAATCGCCAAACTAATGGGGCGAAGGTCTTATAATATCAAAAACAATGGGGCTAACCATGAGGGAGAAAGGGGTCAAGACAGAAATCCCTCCAGTGGAAATCCCCCCTTAATAAAGCTACCAAGACAATAAAATAACACTTATTAATCAGATACATGAAATAATTAAAATATGGTACCGAAGAGGAAAAAGGAAGTGAAAATCTAAGTGTCGAATTCTTGGGGAAACTGGAAGAAATTACTTAACCCTATTAGGTGCAGGGCGGGGCCAATTTGGAGCCTCCCAGTTTTACTCCATTAGCTGGGAGATTTTAAGACGTTTCATCGCATTAGTTTGGCGATTATATGATGCTTCAACCCATTAAGGTGTCGATTGTTCCTGGGCGAGCGATAGCGAGCCCGCAATTTGGGAGAAACCGGCCTTTGGCCGGGACATTTTTCTACCGAAAAATGTACACATTTAGCTTGAAGGGGGTCTAGGGGACGATTTTTTAGTTTGAAGGGGGACTGGGGAGGCGTTTTTTTAGTTTGAAGGGGGTTTGGAGAGGCGTTTTTCCAAGTCTAGCGGGTAAACTAAAAACACATCGTTCGAAAATGGCTAAAACAAATAAAACCCTCTAATAATTCAACACAATACCATAATAACCCCCCAAGACGTTGCACCAGATAGTGTTAAGCTATTACTTATAACCCCTTCAGTACCATGACGCCTTTTTTTTTTATACCTTTGATTCTGGCTAAAATGAGATGATTTTAGGCAGTTTAAGAAGGAGCTATGTGTTATTCGGAGGGTTCACTGAGATGGTATTTACCCCTTTGAGTCCTAGAGGTAGAACACTGTATATGCTAGTGAAAATCGACTAATGGTTACCAAAATAGGATGAAAATTACGTCATGGTACTGAAGGGGTTAAGGGGGGACGGTTGGTTGTTCTGGTCCCCCTTCCCTTCCAAGACCCCCCTTCAAGATAAATGTGTACATTTTTCGGTCAAAAAATGTCCAGGTCAAAGGCCGCTTCCTCCTACAAAAGTAGGCTCGCTATCGCTCGCCAGGAAAACAGTTATACCTAAATGGCACGAAAGGTCCCAATATTGACAAAGAAAAGGGGCGAAAGGTTTTAAAATCAACACAAACTAATGGGGCCAACATCTTAAAATCTGAAAACTAATGGGGCTAAACATGAGGGAGACGGGGATCTAGAAAAGCGACCCATATCCCATAATCCCCTTAACCCTTTCGCTGCGGGTGACGTTCTGGAATGTTTTAGCAAGTTACAGCAATTTCCAGGTTTTAAAAGCCTGCAAAATCCGTAAAAATAGAGTGTCAGTGGGCGGGAGCGTGAGGGGCCCACCTCCGACCCTCAGAGCACCGAGCGGTTCACTGATGTTGACTGTGTCTCGCGCGAGTCTCTCTCTGTGTCTCCCAGCAGTGTAGCCAAGCAAGCGAGTGTTACATAATAGCGGGGTTCCCGCGTTTCACTGGCACCACTGCGGGTGAACCAGACCACGTACGGGGCCCGTTCTGGTGTCATTTTGAAGCTATTCTCGCCTAGTTTTCGGCAGAATATACTTCATTTAATGCAGATGCTTGATTTATCATTCAGGAGTGCCTGAATATGCCCTAAATAGCCCAAACATAGCCGCAGCCAATGGGTTAAAGGCAGGATAACTCAAGATTTGCTTTGTTTATTTGTGAAATCTCTCTCTCTCACTCTCTCTCTCTCTCTCTCTCTCTCTCTCTCTCTCTCTCTCTCTCTCTCTCTCTCTCTCTCTCTCTCTCTCTTCCTTCATGCCTTTTTCATATATATTTACTTGTATGTATTTATCTTTGTATTCCAGGTCCCTGTTTCTTTATGAAGCAAGAGTTTTATTGATTTATTACATATGACGGAAGTCTAGGGGACAAACTAAAAACCTCCCCTTAATGGGAACTTCCTAATTTACCGCCAGTTGAAATGAAACGGAGTATAGTTGATTATAGTGTAGATTGACGACTACTACTACTACTACTACTACTACTACTACTACTACTACTACTTATTTCACACCTCATCAATCAATGTATTAATGTGCAGGAGAGATAGAGAGTGACAATTTACCGTCAGATGAAATGAATCAGAGAGTGAGAGTGAGAGAGAGAGAGAGAGAGAGAGAGATAGATAGATAGAGAGAGAGATAGATGGATATATAGATAGAAAGATAGGTAGATAGATAGAGAGATAGATAGATAGATAGATAGAAAGAGAGTGAGAGAGCGAGAGTATCAAGGAGGAACTGTAAGGAAGAAAAATATGAGAGAGAGAGTGAGAGAGCATATGTTTGGTTTCAATAATCGAGAGAGAGAGAGAGTGTGTGTGTGTGAGAGAGAGAGAGAGAGAGAGAGAGATAATTACACTACTACTTATTATATCACCCCCATCAATCACCCCATCAATCACCCCCATCAATCACCCCATCAATGTCCCAGTATTAACCCCGTCTGTACCGGTGACGTCTTGGATTTCAGCTACATATAGACGATTTCCTGTAGCTTAGGAAGGACATATGGTAGCTAAAAGGGTTCATGGAGATAGTCTATAGCTTGGTAAATGGTAGACATCCTTCCTAAACTGAATAAAATAGTCGTCGTCGGTATAGAAAGGGTTAAGGGGAGGTTTTTAGTTTGTTTCCTACTCCTCCAGCAATCATAAAAAGTCACCCCCTTGACTCCCTTTCAAGATAAATTTGTACATTTTTCGGTAGAAAAATGTTCCGGCCGAAGGCCGGTAACACTTAAATTACAGGCTCGCTATCGCTCGCTAGGATACAATCGACACCTAAATGGCACGAAAGGTCATAAAATTGACAGAATGGGGCGGAAATTCTTAAAATCACCAAACTAATGGGGCAAACGTCTTAAAATCTCAAAAGCAATAGGGCTAGACATGAGGGAGAAAGGGGTCAAGAAAAAAGTCCCTCAAGTGGAATAAATGGTCGACATCCTTCCTAAGCTGAAATAAAATAGTGGTCGTGGGTATAGAAAGGGTTAAATGTATCCCTGTATGTATTAGATGTATAGTATTTATTTATGTATGTTTAACTGTGTATAATGATGTATTCCATATAGCTAAGATTAAGGGGGTCATTTTTTGTTTTTTTCTCTCTCTCCTCTCTCTCTGGGTTTTATTTATTCGGCCCCATTCAGTCTACTGTTTTAAGACGTTTATCCCCATCTAGGTCTCGTTTTCTTCCTGGCGAGCGATAGCGAGCCAGCATTTGTGGAAAAATCCGACTTTCCCAGAGACATTTTTCTATCGAAAAATGTACAAATTTAGCCAGCTGTCTAACTCATTATCCAAAATATGGTGGCTCGCTATCGCTCACCAGGTATAAATCGACACCTGGATGGGGGTAAGCGTCTTAAAACAGTAGGCTGAATGGGGCCGAATGGATACAACCCAGAGAAAGGGAGAAAAGTAGAGAAGAAAAAGCAGGTCACCCCCCTTAAGTGAGCATAAAGCCGGTATCACACGAGAGCTTTTATAGTCAACATTCGATCATCAACATTTTTCTGGCAACATTTAGGGAATATTTTGCACTGGTATCGGAAACTAGACTGATGGTAGATGAATTTAGGTGACAGAAATATTATAAATGTTGACCTCATAAGCTGCCAGACCAGTGTTGAGGGAAAAAGCGCTCGTGTGATACCGTCTTAAGGGGGGGTCACCGTTTTTTTGTTTATCTTTCTCTTCTGTTCTCTCTTTCTGTGGCTTGTATCCATTCGGCCCCATTCAGCCAACTGTTTTAAGATGTTTATCCCCATCCAGGTGTCGATTTCTTCCTGGCAAGCGATAGCGAGCCAGTATTGTATGGAGAAATCCGGCTTCGCTGGAGACATTTTTCGATAGAAAATTGTACAAATTTAGCCTGCTGTCAAAAACATATAAAAAATATGCTGGCTCGCTACCGCTCACCAGTAAAAAATTTACACCTGGATGGAGATAAACGTCTTAAAACAGTAGGCTGAATCGGGCTGAATGGATACAAAGGAAGGAGTACAAAGGAAATCAAGCAACAACAGATCTAGTGACCCTTCTAGGCTGCTTGTCCTCCAAAACACTGAGGATCAAGTGTCCAAACAATGGTTTAGAGTGGGTAAGGGAACATTGGAAAGGGAACTACTGCCCTGCCACTAACGTGGCAGGACTAGGAAGTTAGTAGGGGACATATGGGTTAGTAACTGAGGGGAGGATAAAATAAAGTTATTCATTTACAAACGCAGTCAGTCGCGGGTTTGATGCGAGATATTTGTCTAGGCGGAATTTAAATGAATCAACGGTGCTGCAGTCTATAACGTTTCGGGGAAGCCCATTCCACAAGTTGACAACTCGATTGAAGAAGAAATTCTTAGATTCGTGTGAGTTAAAAGATTTACCAATAATTTTGCAACTGTTTCCCCGCGTGTAATTAGATTGGTCGATAGTGAAGTACTTACTACAGTTCATATTGTCGATGCCTTTGATGATTTTGAACACTTGAATTAAGTCACCTCTTAATCTGCGCTGGGTTAAAGGAAATAGATTTAATTCTCTAAGACGCTCTTCGTATGGTTTGTTCTGTAGGCTAGGTATCATTTTGGTAACTCTACGTTGAACTCGTTCTAGCTTGTTTATGTCATTTTGGTAATAAGGGCACCAGCATTGAACGCAGTATTCCAGAAGAGGGCGGACTAAGGAATTGTAAAGGGTTAGGATTACGTCTTTGGATTTATGCTCAAATGATCTGCCTATAAAGCCAATTATTTTGTTTGCCTTCTTAACAACTTCTGAACATTGTTGACTCGGTTTTAGGTTACTCGATATTGTTACTTCCAGATCGGTTTCTCTGTTTACATTCTTAAGCTGAGTGCCATTCATCGAATAGTTTGCTTTCTCATTTAGGTATCCGATATGTAGTACTTTACATTTATCCGCATTGAAACTCATTTGCCAAATTTGGGCCCAATGTGACAATTTATCTAGATTGTGTTGCATATCGTCAACTTGATACAAGCCAAAGAGAGAGGGAGAGAAAGATAAAAAGGCGAGGTGGGCTCCCTTAAGCTAAGCCACTGATGACAATAAATAATTTTGAAAACCATAATAGAAATATTTAATATATTACCAGTTTTTACTCTAAATATGTATGTATGTATGTATGTATATGCTCAGCCACATACCCCATAATAGCTGAGGGTGGCCGACTCGAGACAGAACCCACACAGAAACAAAATTTAAAGTTTTATGTACAGTATTTTAATCCATCAAAACTGTTGGACAATTATGTGTTTTAGAAATGCTATGCTGACTCGAATTAAGGGGGTAGTACTCGCTTTTTCTTGACCCCCCCCCCCCCCCCTTCTCCCTCATGTTTAGCCTGTTAGTGGTGAGGGATTAAGACGTTCGTTCCATTAGTTTGGCGATTATAAGACCTTTCGCCTCATTTTGTTGTCAATATTAAGACCTTTCGTGCCCTTTTGGTGTCGATTTTGTTTTCTACCGAAAAATGTACAAATATATCTTGAAAGGGGGTCTAGGGGGTGTTCTTCTAAGCTTGATGGAGGTCTAGCGAGGAAACACAAAAAATAAATTAAAAAATAAATATATCGACCAAAAACCAAGCACCACCCCCTTAACGGAGAACTAGGAAACCACTGTCTCTGCATCGTATTAAGGGGGGGGGGGTCACCTGTTTTGTTTCTCATTTTCTCTCTTTCTCTGGTTTGTATCCATTCGGCCCTATTCAGCCTACTATTTTAAGACGTTTATCCCCATTAAGGCGTCGATTTCTTCCTGGCGAGCGATAGCAAGCCATCAATATATGAAGAAATCCAGCTTCGCCGGAGAAATTTTTCTCGAAAAATTGTACAAATTTAGCCTGCTGTCAAAAACATTTCTAAAAAATCGACACCTAGATGGGGCTAAATGTCTTAAAACAGTAGGCTAAATGGGGCTTAATTGATACAAGCCAGAGAAAGAGAGAAAAGGAGATAAATGAAAAGACAGGTCACCCCCCCCCCCCTTATGACCTAGTTTATATAATCAGCCCCCTATTTATATAATCAGCCCCCTATTTATATAATCAGCCCCCTATTTCACTACAAAATCTTCCAAATAAAATGAAACCACTATGTCTCTGCATCGTATTAAGGGGAGGTTTTTAGTGTGTTTCCTAGACTTCCATCAAGCTTGAAATTACACCCCCTTGACTCCCTTTCAAGATAAATTTGTAAATTTTTCGGTAGAAAAATTTCCCGGCCGAAGGCCGGTTCCTCTTAAATTACAGGCTCGCTATCGCTCGCCAGGAAAAAATTGACACCTAAATGGGACGAAAGGTCTTAAAAGTGACATAAATGGGGTGAAACTTCTTAAAATTGCCAAACTAATGGGGCGAACGTCTTAAAACTTCAAAAGCAATGGGGCTAAACACAAGGGAGAAAGGGGTAAAGAAAAAAATCCTCAAGTGGAAATCTCCCCTTAAAGGCCGCGTCATACAGAGGTCGACCGCGACCCGACAGTAACCCGAAGGCAATGACTTGCACTTTTCACCCGAATTCACCCGAAGTCCCCGAATGAGACTCGTACCCCGACTATGACTAGAAAGCAATTCGAATGCTACCCGAGGGACTCGAATGCGTCTCGAATATGAGTCGATGTTATCCCGTATATTACTCGAAACTAACCAGAAGTTGAACGGAATTGAATCGACCATGAGTCGAAAGCTAATCGACGATGACCCGAGTAGCCGATACCAACCCGAGTTAAAACCGAATCACACCCGAAGTAACCCGACTTAAAACCGAATGAAAACCGAACCCCACCCGAAGTCAGGAACCCAACCGGAATGAAACCAGAATGTAAGTCGAACGTGACTAGAATAAGTCGCTCCAACTGCCCACAGGAATGCTTCACGTGGTTGTTGTTGTTCCCCAAGCTGCCTGGCCGAACAGCCCCAAGGCCCCGAGCAATTCCAAGGCCATAACCGAGCGCCCCCACAGAACCCTCCCTGCCAACCACAATAAAGCCTGGGTGACCGAAGCCACTCCATGGCGGGGAGCTGAGGAGGGTGCGGAAACGCCCGGGAAACCAAAGCCCCACCCAGGGCCCTGTGCCCCTCAGCAATTATGAAGAGAAAGTTGAGGGGCAAGGGAAAAATGTGACGCTTTGGCTTCCAATCTTGGTAGATTGGGAGGTCAATCCACGGAAAAGACGCCGTCACTCGAGATCTAGAAGATATATAAGTTAAAGGAACAGTCAGAGTAAGCTATGGGTATGGCAGAGATCGCTCAGTTCTCACTCTGATAGACCAGCCCATCACCACATGACACATGCTTCACGTGGTTCCGCCCATCGGCTCGCGTTCGGGTTTGATTCGACTTGGCTTCGACTAGCCTTCGACTTACATTCTAGTCATTCGGATCACGATCGAGTAATCATCGAGTCTAATTAGGAATGTCGGGCATGCATCGAGTCATTTTCTAGTAGTATTCGGGTATCCATCCAGTCATCATCCTGAAATTCGGGTCAGCATCGAGTAACAGTTGACTTTCGAACAAGTTTATGTAGGAATTTTCCACTGAGCATCGAGTCTAATTCGGGTTACGGTCTACATCATCGGGTCTAAGTCCACTTAGGTTCGATCAATTATGGTATGAATCGGGTTAAAATTTTTGACTCGAAAGTGACCCGAATAGGTCGAATGCGATCAGAATATGGTAGAATGTAAGCCGAATACGACTCGAATGTAAATCGAAGGTGACTCGAGGATTTTGTAACGGTTTTTTGACCCGAACGCACTCGAGGATTTCCCAAAAGTTAACGCATACACTAACTTTTGGCCGACTCACCCGAACATTCGGGTGATGACCAGAGCATGACTAGAACGACTCGAACATACCAGAATCATACCCGATGTCGCCCGATTATCGGGCCGAATACACCCGAACCGCAAAAAAAAAATTTGCAAGTCATTGCCTTCGGGTTACTGTCGGGTCGCGGTCGACCTCTGTATGACGCGGCCTTTAGACCAAGTTTATATAATGAGCACCCTATTTCACTACATGAGCACCCTATTTCACTACATGAGCACCCTATTTCACTACCCAATCTTCAAAACAACTGAGAAATCTTGATGGAAACTTTGCAATTGGCGACTTGCGAGCTTCGTTCTACAAGGAAGTTGGAGCCGTAGACATCGATATTTAGCAGAATTACCAGCTAAGTTACGGTCGTAGTACATTTATAAATACTTAAAACCCAATTCAATATACCATTTATCCATCAGAAACCTACATTATCATTGCATTTCTGTTTAATATCGATGTTTACGGCTCCAACTTCCTTATAGCCTGAAACTCGCAAGTGGTCAATTTATCCCTTTAGTGTGAGTTAGATGGATACCGAGTATTATGGAGATTAAGGGAGCCCACCTCGCTTTTTTTCTCTTTCTCTCCCTCTCTTTTTGACTTGTATCCATTCGGCCCCGTTCAGCCTACTGTTTTAAGACGTTTGCCCCCATCCAAGTGTCAATATTTTCCTGGCAAGCGGTAGCGAGCCAGCATATCTATATTTTTGTTTTGAAAGCAAGCTAAATTTGTACATTTTTCGATAGAAAGGATTTCTCCATGCAATGCTGGCTCGCTATCGCTCGCCAGGAAGATATCGACACCTGGATGGTGATAAACGTCTTAAAACAGTTGGCTGAATGGGGCCGAATGGATACAAGCCAGGGAAAAAGAAAAACGGAGACACAGATAAAAAAAAAAAAAACGGTGACCCCTCTTAATACTATATATACAGTGGCGCTAATAAGTCATGTCTCAGCTGTCATTACATTGGGCTCTCTCTGTGCTGTATTAATGTCTGTCAGATGTTGAATAGGGTGGGTAAGTGTGGGACATGGTTATTGTCTCAGCTGTCATTAAGTTTGGGCTCGTTCTGTGCTGTATTAATGTCTGTCAGATGTTGAATAGGGTGGGTAAGTGTGGGACATGGTTATTGTCTCAGCTGTCATTAAGTTTGGGCTCGTTCTGTGCTGTATTAATGTCTGTCAGATGTTGAATAGGGTGGGTAAGTGTGGGACATGGTTATTGTCTCAGCTGTCATTAAGTTTGGGCTCGTTCTGTGCTGTATTAATGTCTGTCAGATGTTGAATAGGGTGGGTAAGTGTGGGAACATGGTTATTGTCTCAGCTGTCATTAAGTTTGGGCTCGTTCTGTGCTGTATTAATGTCTGTCAGATGTTGAATAGGGTGGGTAAGTGTGGGAACATGGTTATTGTCTCAGCTGTCATTAAGTTTGGGCTCGTTCTGTGCTGTATTAATGTCCGTCAGATGTTGAATAGGGTGGGTAAGTGTGGGAACATGGTTATTGTCTCAGCTGTCATTAAGTTGGGCTCGCTCTGTCCTGTATTAATGTCTGTCAGATGTTGAATAGGGTGGGTAAGTGTGGGCACATGGTTATTGTCTCAGCTGTCATTAAGTTGGGCTCGCTCTGTGCTGTATTAATGTCCGTCAGATGTTGAATAGGGTGGGTAAGTGTGGGCACATGGTTATTGTCTCAGCTGTCATTAAGTTGGGCTCGCTCTGTCCTGTATTAATGTCTGTCAGATGTTGAATAGGGTGGGTAAGTGTGGGCACATGGTTATTGTCTCAGCTGTCATTAAGTTGGGCTCGCTCTGTGCTGTATTAATGTCCGTCAGATGTTGAATAGGGTGGGTAAGTGTAGGAACATGTTGGTATATCTCACTCAAAAAGAAGAAATCGTGTGTAAATATTGCTGATACCAATTATTGATCAAAACATAATTGGTGCCGAGACATCACTTATTAGGCCGACTGTACATTTAACCCTTTGAGTACCAGTGACGTGTGCTATATTTGACTCTAGCTATATTTAGACGATATTATGCAGCTTAGGAAGGAGCTGTGGTAGTTTAAAGGGTTGGTTGAGATCGTGTGAAGCCTTATTATTGCTAGAGGTCCTTCCTAAGCTGAACACAATTGTCTAATTGGTTGCAGAATATTACAAAAAGGACGTTGTTAGTACTGAAGGGGTTAATGCCTTTATCATACTAATTGAAGTGCAAAGTGCAATATACAGTAGATAGTCATATATATAGCCTATATTATATATATATATACTGTATAAATTATATATAATTTGTATGTATAAAACAATATACTATATAAATTATAACTCCAAGATCTAGCCAAATAAATTTATTGTCTATACAAACTTTTCTTTACCTTGTATTTAATAAGAAGTGGAGAATACTTTAACACTTTGGCTGCGGGCATATTTCCGCCTATTTCCGCCATATTAGGGCTCATTCAGGCACTCCTGATTTATTAAGCAAGTGTCTGAATTAAATTAAATGTATTCAGCCGAAAACTAGAAGATAGCTTCAAAATGACACAACACGAGCTTCGTAGCTCGTGGGCACCCGCAGCGCTACCATAGACATTAGCTAAAATGAGCAATTATCGCTAATGTCGCGCTACATTTGCCTTTGGCAGCGCTGTACAGTATATCTCGCGAGACTCTGACTCAGAGCCCTCAGTGCCACGGCTGGCTGGCTGGGAGAAGGATGTGTGGCCTGTCGCACTCCCGCTCCTTCGCACTCGATTCTACAGGCTTTAAAGCCCTGTTCACACGATCGAGCACTGCCCATCGGGCTCAAGGGAAATGTTCGATATGGGGCAAACCAGGGATATGCCTGTGCATGCAGTTGAGCGAAATCACCAGGCACTGTCCGGCAGTTTGCCGGCGGTCATTTGGTCATTTGGGCCCTCCAGGAAGGCCAAGTCGAAGTGCCCGGCAGTTTGCCGGGGGGATGGGGATAAAGGGGCCCATGGAAGGAGGGAAATAAATGTGTAGCTTGATCTTTAACCCATTCAATACCGGTAACATCCATTTTATTATATTCTGGCAATTATAATAAGTCTTTACACGGCTTAGGAAGGACGTCTACCCATTAAAAGGCTACAGACGATCTCAATTAATCCCTTTAGCTATCATATATCCTTTTAATCTTAATGCAATCGTCTAAATGTAGCTCAAAACAAATACAAAAATACTTCGCCGGTACAGAAGGGGTTAATAAATATACATATATTTTATCCTTCTATTATACGGGTATCAATCAGGAAAATTTGGTGGAAGGTAAACAGGATGTAATGTGTGCAATCACTTATTAAATGTATAATTAGTTTATCGAGAGGCCTTCCCTAGGGTTAAGTGCCCCATTAATTACTATTTCCTTTCACCTATGCATAGCCTATGATAGCGCAGTTGGAAAGTGTGTACATGCTTAGATTGATATGCAGGATTCGAAACTGCATAATAAATCGTAGGCTTGTCCACCTTTCTTTAACTGTCTTCGTGGTGCAATGCATAAGTGTGTTGATTTTCGGTGTGAGCATCCTAGGTTCGAATCCCCGGACTGCCATATGTGTTTGTTAATTTTATTAATCGAGTTTAGGAGTAAAGTTGGTTGGTGGAGAGAACATAATAATTAAATGTCACTGATGGTATGACTTTAATGTTAGCTTCAGAATAAAGTATGGGGAGCGTCCAAATTTATATTGATAAGTTATTATTAGCAATATTATGAATATTTTATTAAGATTATTCCTATAAGTATGATGAAATATATTTATCTTAAAAAAAAGTTGGAATCGCAACGACGAGACGATTCCAAATATACCATAATCTTGAATAGTCAAAATCAGACCAAAATCATTGATTTGCCTGGGCTTAATTAAACCCAGGCATTTTTTAACAAATATTTTCGATTATGGGAGAATGGCTGGTCGAAAATGAAATCTACGACCATGTATGGAAGCTGTCGGTCGAGAGAAATCGAATGACACCAGGTAGAATTCCCTAGGACTTATAGTTTGGACTACAGAGGACTTTATAAAGTCCAAAAACTGGTCATTTGGGCCGTTCTGGGAGGCCAAGTCAAATTCGAAATTCTAAACTAATAGTCCAATTTCAATTCTACTTCGATTTCTAATAAAATATAATAGTTACCCATTCATAACTATCGTTTTCTGTAAAAATTATTGAAAGAAAATATCGTCTTCACTATTGTATGGCTAACTATACTATTTAAACATGCCATATTATCGCTTACGTGGCTGCTCCATTATAACAAGTGGGTAATTTGGGTGGAAGGAAGACACAGGAAAGACCTTTAATTATATATCCTTCTCTAACTAATAACACGCACAACAAAACCACTCCAACAGCTTCTTCTCTGAATTAGACAGCCACCATGTAGGGGACAGTGGTTTTTAAACTTTAAAATCCATTATCAGAGAAAACATAATGGATCATAATTATGCACAAATTTAAGCTTTTTAGCCCTAAGCAGTTTGGTTTCCTATCAGGTCGTTCTACTGTTTTACAACTCATTAAAGTTATTGACCAATGGATGGATATACTGGAAAATGGAGACTCCGTGGATATATCATATTTTGATTTCATGAAGGCATTTGATAGAGTTCCTCACAAAAGACTGCTTGCAAAGTTAGAGAGTTATACCATCACACATAAAATTATGGTATGGGTAAGGGCTTTCTTAATTGACCACTCGTTCTATAAGGAAGTTGGAGTTGTTGACATCGGTAGTAAACATAAATACAATAATAATGTAGGTTTATGATGGCTAAAGAGTATGTTGAATTGGATTTTATGTATTTATATTTGTTTTAGCTGTAAACTCTGTTAACTATCGTTGTCTACAGCTCCAACTCCTTATAGAACGAAACTCGCAAGTGGTCAAATACCTATCAAGCCTTCCTAAGCTGAGAAAAGTTGTTAAATGTCAGCTAGAATAAAACGTAAAAAGGCTTATACATTATTTTGTACATGTTCTATCTATCTATCTATCTATCTATATGCTCAGGCCCAATCCCCATTTTGGGGGTAGCCGACTCAAGACAGAGCAAGAACAGGGAAAACACAAAAACAACATAAAACAACAAATAAACACAGATAGAAGTAGGCTACATGTTCTAGCCATCATTATATAATATTAATCAGATTCTGAAGAATCTATGAGAGTCAGGGTTAATTGAGATAATGTGTACGTTTCTGCTTCCTATAGAGCCTTTCTAAGCTGAGAAAATTATTTTAACATCGACTAGAATACATTTGAAAGTGGCGCTCTTTTCGATATCCGCAAAACAAAGGTACTCAAAATATTCCTGCTTAATTTTGAGATGCTTGATTAAATTAATTTATATATAAATACAATAGTGATTAAACAATAATAAATACAAAGAAATCATGCACAAAATGTTCCTTAGTATGTGTTAAGAAATACGAAAACATTAGGCCTAGCCTCCCAAGAAGCATGTGGCCATGTGCAAATATCTGGAGATTCCTACTCCGTGTACACAACACAACACAGTTGTCACAGTACATTGCACATCACAACCCTAAGAAGAAGAAGATGACCCAAGAATTTTGAGTTGGTAAGTATTTTTCGTGGTTTTATGCAAGATATGGTGAAGTAATCTTAACAATATTTGTAATTTATAACTCATGGTTGTTAAGGATCTTCTCAAACTGGGCAATTCTATATAAATATAATTAGGCTATCCTATATCTAGGCCCTATTATTCTAGGAATCTATGCTAATTTTAATTTAGGCTAGGCTGCCTAGCCTTCATATGTTGCCTGTCGATCATAGCCTATTCGGTAAAATTCTAGTTTCACGTACACAGCGACAAAAGGGAGGCGCCATTGTAAAGGCATAGGCTTCCCGACCAACTATGAAGATCAGGGAAATTGCTGGGTAAAAGACGTAATATAATGATAATAAACTACATTAACGACATTAGCCTAACCTAACAACCTTACCTAACCTAACCTAGTATTATGTAATAGCTATGGTGCTGCATATGGGGAGATTTTTTTTTTTTTTTTTTTTTTTTTTTTTTTTTTTTTTTTACAGTAGGTAGGCCCTATAATTCCTTATAATGCATTTCCGCCGCTTTGGACATATATAGGAATTAAGTATGGTATATGACAACTCTAAAGTAGCCATAGAAATTTATGAGTATGCTGTGAAAGCGAAACTAGAATTAAACCGCCTATTCTTAATGGATGGACAGCTAGGGTAGCAGAAATAGGATTTAGGGTGAAATTGATAAATACTCGGGGTTTGAGTGATGCAAAATTGGTAGAACTAGAAGACCTTGTAGAAAATAAGGTAGCATTCAAGGAGACTACAGCAGAACTCTTCTTACCTCTGACCAGGGTGACCAGGTACCGTATTATGGCTAGGCCTACCCTATTGTTTACTAGCCTATTATGCCTATACCCCTTTGAAAGGATATTAGCCTAACCTAACAACCTTGCCTAACCTATCCTAGTATTATTATAGGTGGGTACTGGGGGCTGCCGCCCCCACTATTTGACAGATTTGACAGATTTTTGGTGTAAGCCTAGGCTAGCCTATTTTTGATAAATCTACAGTTAGCCTATAGCCTAGGCTAGGCCTAATTGAAGAATAGTGTAATGGATTAAGAACTAAGAGGCCAGTCTTACTCATTCAGTGAAGAAAAATGGTGGATTTTCGGTTTCTCGTCATATTTCAGGGCCCAGGCTAATAGGCTATGGAGAATGTAGCTTTAGTATCAGCATTTCCACATGATTTACAATTGTGAATAACTGAACGTTGTGTATGACAACGAGCCTCAACGAGCACGAGGAGCTACTTAAATTGGTGAAAATAGCCTAGGATAATATTGAGACAATTCTGATGGCCTAACATCGACTTTGGTAAGTATTCGAATTAAGTATTATTATGTGACCTAGGTAAAAAAAATATGCATAGGCCTATATATGCAAAGCTGAAGGCTTTCTGAATCATATGTAGGGGGTATAAGAAAGATATGAATTAAATTACCAATGTTATAGGTGGTACCAACATCCGGTAACCCAGAACTTTCCACCATCAAATTCGCCGTTTCGTGCCACTTTCACGAAGGTTCACCATGTTATTACATGGCTACCGTAAGCCGATTTTAGTGTTTTAAGTGACTTATGAATAGCTTAGAGTGTGCTCTTTACGAATATACCAATGAAAGTTATATACAGAAAGTTTTTACATGCGTAATATCTAATAGCCTATGCAAATGAAAATCGGTTCTTTAATTGACCGACGGTACTTTTATCGGCGTTTTACCCTACTCCCCCTATTTTGTCGCTATTCTGTTGGTACTAATAGCCTAGGTTATTATTATTAGTAGGCTAGTAGACTTAGGCTACCTAGTATGGTTTGATGATGCGCGGAAATGTATATTTGACTTGAAATAGATAGCCTACATTGAAGTATTACAAACCTTGGTAAACCTGACTTTTTGGACCGACAGCGATTTCAGTAAGTTTTATTTTGTTTTTTGTAATTTTTCCTTCAGATATAGTGTTGTTTTATACTGAAGAGGAGCGGAAATGAGTATTTACCCATTATCCAACAATCTAAAAACACGCCCCCCACTAGTGGGGAGGGCTATGAAGTTCAGGGAAAATGAGGGGTTAAAAGCGTAAAAATACAATAATATAGCGTTTTGTATCAAAACTTGGCTCGGGTTTTCCCAAATTGCAAACCCATACAACCCAATTTTGTGAATACCCGAGCCAACTTTTGACGAAAGCTGGCTCGGATTTCACGGGGTGGAGTGGGTAGCCTAATATTTCATGTTATAAAAATAGTCAACTTTGGGAAGACATTAGCCTAACCTAACAACCTTACCTAACCTATCCTAGTATTATGGGTGGGGGCTGCCGCCCCCACACCCCCGCTGGTTGGGTTAGATTTGTTTTGTTTATTTTTTTTTTTAATGTTTTAGGCTATTAGCCTAACCTAACAACCTTACCTAACCTAACCTAGTATATGGGTGGGGGCTGCTGCCCCCACACCCCCGCTGGTTGGGTTATTTTTTATTATTTTTTTGTGCTAGGCTATTAGCCTAACTTAACCTAACCTAACCTAACCTAACCTAGTATAGTATATGGGTGGGGGCTGCCGCCCCCACACCCCGCTGGTTGGGTACTGGCTGAAAAACTTATTGTTTTACAGTAGCCTAGGCCTATACATGTATTTTAGCGTTTTTGTTTTTTTCTCCCTTATAATACATTTCAGCTCTTAATGCTATATATAGCAATGATGTATATGCTCTACCGGACCTATTAGGCCTAAACAGATCGATGGGCTAACTGTCGGTCCAAAACATCAGTATAACCCAAACCTTTGCGAACCCATAAACAGGGAACATGAGCTGGGTTTAGACCGGTCGCGAGATAGGTTAGTTTTCGGTTAAGTTAGGTTAGGTTAGGCTAATGTTAAAAATACTAAAATGCGACGGTCCTCGGTATTAAACATTGACAACACTGTATATCAAATAAAAAATAAAAAACGACAACAAATTTCCTGAGAGAGAGAATGAGCTATTTTTCAACAGCCTACTGGGCTGCAGCCCTCATAAGGCTGGTACAAGCAAATTTCCTGAAAAACTTGTATCTAGTTGGTGATAAATTTATATCAAAATACGTGCTTTTCCAGTTTCCGCGTCTGCTGAACCATCTAAAAACACGCTAAAAGGCGTGTTTGGAAGGGGGGAGGGGTAGTATTACTGTAGATTTACCGTATTTTTCTGTGAAATAGGGTTTTTTCAAGTGTCGATAACGAAATTCCTCCATGCGGACTAGGCCTATAATGAGAAAAATATGGCGAGTCTATTGGTCCCTATTTTCCATAATAAATTGTTTCTAATAAGGCGGATGTAGTGTCCTTAAAGATTATCGAAAATAATACTAGGGTATAACCAATTGTGTATTACTTGAGACTCATTTAAACTATGACAAATTTAATTTAAGGGATAAGAATAGCAAAATAGAAAAATTTAGGGACCCAAGTGATGTAAAAGGAGGAGGATTAATGGTAATTTATAAAGATAGTGAAGACGATAGCATAGAAGTGAAAGCAATAAAGACAAATTCACCTGATATATTACATACAAAAATTAGAATTCATGGTTATGAATTCTCACTCATATTAATATACTGTACATGTCAGTAAATGACAAGGAAAGAAACATTATAATAAAAAATTAAGTGTCAAATATCTTAAAAGATATCAACATGGATCTTTACATGGTATTAGGAGACATGAATGCACATGTAGGTTTTTTAGGAGAACAAAAGATTAACACAAATGGCCAAATAATACTAAACTTACAGGATGAATTTAACTTAATCATGTTGAACGATAGTGATGATCGAATTGGTACCGGTACGTATACTTGGACTGAGAAAGGGATGAAAAGTGTAATAGACTATGCACTCTTAAATAGAGAAATGTTTAATATATTTGAAAACATTCTTATAGATGAAGAAAAGTTGATATATGATCTGTCAGACCACAACTTAATAATCATAGATTTTAAGATTTATAAAAAAGAATGGGGGGGGGGGTCTATATAGTAAGAGTAAATGGACAAACATAAGTTACCTGCAATTCAGCGATGTAAATATAAGAAAGTATGTGGATGAAGTAGAGGAAGAATTAGAGAACTTAGATGATAATATTATTTTTATTAATCTCACCACCACACCCCCAATGAAATTAATTAAAGTATATATGATCCACCGGGATTCGAACCCGGGTTATCACACACATATTTTTGCCACCTTAACCATTACACCACCAGGACGGTTAAAGGTTTATGCACACGCCTACGACTTATTATCCATTCTCGAATACTGGATATTAATCTAATCATGTTCATATTCCCAACCGCACTATGGTAGCCTACTGTTTAAGTGAGAGGAAAGAATATTCATGGGGCACAGATCATATAGACCGGCCTCTCGAAGAAATATCCCTAAACCTACTAATAATATTATTTTTATTAATCTCACCACCACACCCCCAATGAAATTAATTAAAGTATATATGATCCACCGGGATTCGAACCCGGGTTATCACACACATATTTTGCCACCTTAACCATTACACCACCAGGACGGTTAAAGGTTTATGCACACGCCTACGACTTATTATCCATTCTCGAATACTGGATATTAATCTAATCATGTTCATATTCCCAACCGCACTATGGTAGCCTACTGTTTAAGTGAGAGGAAAGAATATTCATGGGGCACAGATCATATAGACCGGCCTCTCGAAGAAATATCCCTAAACCTACTAATAATATTATTTTTATTAATCTCACCACCACACCACACATAAAAATAGAGAATATCGAGGAGAAAATAATGAATCTAGCAGATAAAAACATGAGAAAAACACGAAGACTTAAAACAAATACCAGTAATGGGGACACAAAAAGTGAACCCATATGGATAAACAAAAATATTAGGGAAGAAATTAAGCTTAGGAAGACATATAACAGAATGAAGAGAAATGAACCCGATGGGAATAAAAAGGAAATTTTAAACAATAAATACTTGACGCAAAAATACAAAGTACAAGATCTTATACCGGTACGTAAAGCAAAACGAGAAAATGAAATAAAAATTACATGTGAAATTAAAAGAGACAAGGGAAATAAAAAATTATGGGAGAATATAAATAAATTAAGGGGTAAAAATACGAAGTCCAAAAAATAAGTTAATACTGTATACTGTATATAACGGAGAGGGACAAAAATTAGGACAACAGGAAGCGGAACAAGAATTAGAAAACTACTGGACACAAATTTATAAAAAGCACAACAATAAAATAGAGCAAGTTTGGAATCCAGTAACAAAAACAATTTATAACCATTACCACGAACAAGAGAATGCGATAGATATATTAACTGATCATAGGGACGAGATATACACAGCTCCAGAGCATATGGAGGAACACTTTGACATGGCATTTAAGGCTAACTTAAAAATCAAACCAATGGGTTTGCCAACAATATCTAACCGTGACATAAAGGATTATCTAAAAAAACTAAAGCCTAAAAAAGCTGCAGGACCGGACGGCATAAAGCCTGAACTTTATAAATTTCTAATTAATAATAATATTTGTATAAATGCAATAAAGATAAGTGTAAATAAAATAATAATAGGAGAAGTAGACATACCAGTAAATTGGAAAAAAACTAACACAAAACTGATACCTAAATGTAACAAACCATTAGCAAAAAACTTTCGACCTATTGCACTATCAAATATTTCATATAAACTATTCATGGCAATAGTGAGAGAAAAAATTGAACAACATTTAGAAATTAATAAAGCAACGATGGATAGACAGGCAGGGTTTTCTAAGGGTTGTAGAATAGAAGACAACTTATTTTTATTAAAATACTGTGTCATGAGTAGCTTTAAAAACAAAGATTGTCTCATAGTAACTGCAATAGACTTTACAAAAGCCTTTGATTCCATAAAAAGAGATAAATTAATAAAATCAATTATTAATACAGGATTTTTATAGCATTTGTATCTATGGAAGCAAATCATATCAAACATCAACTCTGACGGGGAGATGGGTGTACAGTATATGTTTGACAGGGAGATGGGTGTACAGTATATGTTTGACAGGTAGATGGGTGTACAGTATATGTTTGACAGGTAGATGGGTGTACAGTATATGTTTGACGGTGAGATGGGTGTACAGTATATGTTTGACAGGTAGATGGGTGTACAGTATATGTTTGACGGTGAGATGGGTGTACAGTATATGTTTGACAGGGAGATGGGTGTACAGTATATGTTTGACAGGTAGATGGGTGTACAGTATATGTTTGACAGGTAGATGGGTGTACAGTATATGTTTGACGGTGAGATGGGTGTACAGTATATGTTTGACAGGTAGATGGGTGTACAGTATATGTTTGACGGTGAGATGGGTGTACAGTATATGTTTGACAGGGAGATGGGTGTACAGTATATGTTTGACAGGTAGATGGGTGTACAGTATATGTTTGACAGGTATATGGGTGTACAGTATATGTTTGACAGGTAGATGGGTGTACAGTATATGTTTGACAGGGAGATGGGTGTACAGTATATGTTTGACAGGTAGATGGGTGTACAGTATTGTACAGTATATGTTTGACAGGTAGATGGGTGTACAGTATATGTTTGACAGGTTTTGACAGGTAGATGGGTGTACAGTATATGTTTGACAGGTAGATGGGTGTACAGTATATGTTTGACAGGTAGATGGGTGTACAGTATATGTTTGACAGGTAGATGGGTGTACAGTAAGGTAGATGGGTGTACAGTATATGTTTGACAGGGAGATGGGTGTACAGTATATGTTTGACAGGGAGATGGGTGTACAGTATATGTTTGACAGGGAGATGGGTGTACAGTATATGTTTGACAGGTAGATGGGTGTACAGTATATGTTTGACAGGTAGATGGGTGTACAGTATATGTTTGACAGGTAGATGGGTGTACAGTATATGTTTGACGGTGAGATGGGTGTACAGTATATGTTTGACGGTGAGATGGGTGTACAGTATATGTTTGACAGGTAGATGGGTGTACAGTATATGTTTGACAGGTAGATGGGTGTACAGTATATGTTTGACGGAGAGATGGGTGTACAGTATATGTTTGACAGGTAGATGGGTGTACAGTATATGTTTGACAGGTAGATGGGTCTACAGTATATGTTTGACAGGTAGATGGGTGTACAGTATATGTTTGACGGTGAGATGGGTGTACAGTATATGTTTGACGGGGAGATGGGTGTACAGTATATGTTTGACGGGGAGATGGGTGTACAGTATATGTTTGACAGGTAGATGGGTGTACAGTATATGTTTGACAGGTAGATGGGTGTACAGTATATGTTTGACAGGTAGATGGGTGTACAGTATATGTTTGACAGGTAGATGGGTGTACAGTATATGTTTGACGGGGAGATGGGTGTACAGTATATGTTTGACAGGTAGATGGGTGTACAGTATATGTTTGACAGGTAGATGGGTGTACATGGGGGTGTACAGTATATGTTGACGGGGAGATGGGTGTACAGTATATGTTTGACGGTGAGATGGGTGTACAGTATATGTTTGACGGGGAGATGGGTGTACAGTATATGTTTGACGGGGATATGGGTGTACAGTATATGTTTGACGGGGAGATGGGTGTACAGTATATGTTTGACGGGGAGATGGGTGTACAGTATATGTTTGACGGGGAGATGGGTGTACAGTATATGTTTGACAGGGAGATGGGTGTACAGTACAGTAGTGCTAAAAAGATACATTTAGGGCCTCGGTGTCGGACGGACCCTAAGTTGCGTGGTCAGTCCTGTAAGTCCTTGAAGTAGACTGGCACATGTTGTCCTTCTCAAGGGGTATACAGGGCAGGTCTCCCTCGATATATGATTGGGTTACGTTCCTGAAAACCCGATCTTAAGTAGGAATATAGAGAGGATAATAAAGTGTACGGAAGTTGCAATAGGAGAAGAACAGTGTGGTTTTAGGAGGGAAGAGGGTGCGTGGATCAGATGTTTGCAGTAAGACAGTTATGCGAGAAGTATTTAGAGAAGCATAAGGAGATATTTTGGGCTTTTGTGGACTTGGAAAAAGCGTATGATCGTGTGGACCGTGAAGCAATGTGGAAGGTGTTAAGGATTTATGAAATAGGAGGAAATTTGTTAGAAGCAGTTAAGAGTTTTTATGAAGGGAGCAGAGCATGTGTGAGAGTAGGAAATGGTGAGTTGAGTGAATGGTTTGAGGTAAAGGTAGGTTTGCGACAGGGTTGTGTAATGTCACCATGGCTGTTTAATATGTTTATGGATGGTGTGGTGAGGTAGGTGAAAAGGAGAACTATGGGAAGAGGATTGGGTTTAGTAGGAAAGAATGGTAGAGATTGGGAGTTGAATCAGTTGCTGTTCGCTGATGACACAGCATTGGTGGCGGATTCTGATGAGAAACTGCAGCGGGTAGTCAAAGAGTTTGGTGTGGTTTGTGGAAGGAGGAAACTGAAGGTGAACGTCAATAAAAGTAAAGTAATGGTGTGTAATAGGGGAGAGCATAGGGTGAATCTAGATGTGAGGCTGGATGGGGAAATATTGGAACAAGTAGAGTTTTAAATATCTAGGAGGAACGATAAGCAGGAGTGGAGGTATGGAAGTGGAGGTAAAACAGAGAGTGTGTGAGGGAAGGAAGGTTTTCGGAGCAATGGGAAGTATGTGGAAGACGAAAAATCTCGGAGTGAAAGTAAAAAGTGCACTGTATCAAGGAATTGTTGTGCCAACAGTAATGTATGGGGCTGAGACATGGGCTCTGGAGAAAAGAGGGCTGGATGTGATGGAGATGAGCTGCTTGAGGAGTATGTGTGGAGTTACTCGTAGAGACAGATTGAGGAATGAAGAGATACGTAGGAGAGTGGGGCAGCAGGAACATTTGTGGACAGAAGGGTGCTGAGCTGGTATGGTCATGTTGAACGAATGGGAGATGAAAGGCTTACAAAAAGAATATGTGAGTCAGGTACAAGGGGAGATAGAAGGGCAGGAAGACCCCCATTGAGATGGAGAGACTGTGTAAGAAAGGCTTTGGATGATAGAGGAATGACTATAGATCAGGCAGGGGAAGTGGTGGTGGACAGGAGTGAATGGAGAATGCTTGTGAATAGTTGAGTGAACACGTGGTCATTTGGAGTAAGGGGTCGGGCGCAAGTTGGACTAGATAATAGTCCATCAGGCGCCTGGCCCGGGGAGACGATTAATATGAAGGGTGCGCCTGGAAGTGTGGTGGGAGGGCTTGTGGCTTTGGCTCCGCTGCATGTCTGCCTGCCGAGATCGGAACCTCTCCGGGTGGTCGGGGGCCGGGGGAATGCTGGAGCGACCTTGGTGACCCTGGTCTCTGGGTCTTCTCCTGGGTGACCTGGATGTGTGTGAGTTTGTGCTTGTTATCTGTGTTTATTTGTTGTTTTATGTTGTTTTTGTGTTTTCCCTGTTCTTGCTCTGTCTTGAGTCGGCTACCCCCAAAATGGGGATTGGACCTGAGCATATAGATAGATAGATAGATAGAAGTAGGAAAATTGCATAGCGAACCCTAATATTAATAGGGTAAATGGGGATGCGTTCTGTGACCAACCCAAACACCTAAAAGCTATAATAATATCGTAAATTGGGGCATCGGATAATGAGGGAGACCTGTAATAATGATGTAGTGGATTGCTACATACATTGTGCATTTTAGCAACATTTAATTACGACATACTCATTTAATTTTAAAAAGTAAATATTATATATAATTTTAAATTTAATTATGCATAGCAAGTGAAATTCAATACGATATTTTCTATGTTATAAAGTTTCGTAACTTTTGCATATAGCTCCTTCTGTACCGGAGACGACTTATTTATTTTGTTCGTACTATATTTAGACGATATTGTGCAGTTTAAGAAGGATCTGAGGTAGTAAAAGGGTTAAGTGAGATAGTTTGAAGCTTCTTAATCGCTGGAGGCCTTTTTGAAACTGAATATAATCGTCTAATAGTACCCAGAATAAAGTTTAACCTTTTTGCAGGCTACTATTAGATGATTTTATTCAGTTTCAAAAGGGCCTCCAGCAAATAACAGGCTTCGAACTATCTCACTTAACCCTTAACTACCACAGATCCTTCCCAAACTGCACAAAATCGTCTAAATGTAGCAAGAACATAAAATAAGGACGTCACCATTACAGAAGGGGTTAATTTACTGGCCCCATATAGGCCGCCTCTATACAGTATACTGAAGTTGAACCAAATATCCTCGCTTTTAGACCAGTTAGCCATTTATTACTTTCCAAAGGTTTTCCGCGATAAAGGAGCTGAGTAACCGGTTCTCTACGATGGTACATTTATCACTTTATTCTAGCTATTAAGCCACTAGCGGGAGACTAGGAATCCTCCTCCCCTTGTAAAATTCACCTACTAGACGAGACAAAGAATCGGGCGACGGAACACTAAAGTGATCCTGGACTCTACGAATTGGAACTTCAAATGTTGTTTCTGTTCGGGCTATGTCTCAAGTCAGCCACCCCCAGCTATAGGGTATGTGCCGGAGTATATTCTGTACATACATACATTTATCAAGCACTAGCTGGCTTGGATGGTTTGGACATATGGAGAGGATGGACGAACTAAGTTGGTGAAAAGATGCAAATCCGTGAATGTGGAGGGAGCTGCACCAAGGGGCAGACCAAGAAAGACGTTGAATCAGACCTTACGCTCTGGTCTTACATACATAATACATACTGTACAAGTTTAATGACCGCCTCATCCACATTGAGCGTGGTTTTAGTTTCATTACAGGTACTGTACAGTACAATAAAGACTTACCACAACACAGCCCCATCATTTCACCACAGTGGCCGATGTTGGTATAGCGCTGACAGTATCTTGGCAACACTCAACAAAGTCCCCCTGAAGCACTTGTACCTGGCGAATCCGCACCAAACCAACCTTAACCGTGCTTCAACTAGGTAGCAACAAGTAATTACTGTAACTGCTACAGAGGCTGACTGCACCACCAAAATGACGGGCGGTGGGGTCGCTGCATCCCTACGCCAGACATACAGTTTCAATCTCTCTCGTGTTAGCCAGAATAAAACGTAAATGACGCCATCTTGGTGAAAAGGTTTAAGAGCGCCGCATTTTTTACGATATACTCCACATTTTGTATTTTATTTTGTATTTGACAGAATGTGCAATAGCAACTCAGATGTGCATTTTACCAAGTACAGTAGTGTTAAGTTGGGATTATTTTAGTTACCCTTTCAAGATACTATACCACATTTCTTTTCCCATTTTCTGGCTATTATTAGACGATGTTAGTTAGATTAGGAAGGGCCTGGGTCTCCGGGCCTTCTGGGCGACCTAGATGTGTGTGAATTTGTTTATTTTTTATTTTTTATTTATATTTTTTGTGTGTTTTGTTCCCAGAGGTCCTTAAGCTGAATAAAATTGTCTAATAGTCGCCAGATTATAATTAAAGAACATCAGCGGTAATGAAGTGGTTATTTATAATGTAATGAGTGTAATGATATATTTTACTGTTATTATTTATGGATTATTGTGATTATTTTGTACTAATATTTTACTATAGCCTACCAATGATTATGACCATCATCATAATATATTTATTTTTATATATTATGATGATGGTTATAATCATTGGTAGGCTACTATTATTTATTTAATTTGTACTATTATTTCACTGTTTATTATTATCAATTTGTTTAATATTTTTGAACTATTTATGATAGTCATTATCATCAGTTCTTGTACTATTGTTTATCTATTGAGGAATATCATTATTATCAATGGTACCGGTACTATTATTATAGTACTGTATTAAGGGGAGGTATTTAGTTTGTTCCCTAGACCTCCATCAAGCTTGAAATTACACCCCCATGAGCCCCTTTCAAGATAAATTTGTACATTTTTCGGTAGAAAAATGTTCCGGCCGAAGGCAGGTTCCTCTTAAATTACAGGCTGGCTATCACTCGCCAGGATAAAATTGACACCTGAATGGCACGAAAGGTCTTGATATGGGGTGAAAGTTCTTAAAATCGCTAAACTAATGGGGCAAACGTTTTATAATATCAAAAGCAATGGGGCTAAACATGAGGGAGAAAGGGGTCAAGAAAAAAATCCCTCAAGTGGAGATCTCCCCTTAATGATCATGGTTATTATTATAACTTACTAATTTTGAACTATTTATGATTATTAATATGATCCCTTCTTGTATTATTTATGATTATTAATATGATCCCTTCTTGTATTATTTATGATTATTAATATGATCCCTTCTTGTATTATTTATGATTATTAATATGATCCCTTCTTGTATTATTTATGATTATGTTGCCCTTCTTGTATTTATGATTATTAATATGATCCCTTCTTGTATTATTTATGATTATTAATATGATCCCTTCTTGTATTATTTTATATGACGACGGTTAATATTATCATATTTTGTAATATTATTTAAGTACAGTATTGATGAATATTTTTATTATCATTGGTACTGTACTATTACTTTACTATTTATGATTATTATTATGAATGTTGTACTATTATTTCACTATTTTTGTGACTCGTATAAGATAGTTTGTGAGGTACAGGTACTGACAAATGTTCATGGGCTCTTACCATTTTCTTTTTGTAAATATATCCATTAGATTGATGTTCAGATCAAATTGGCTACATATTAATACATACATACTGTAATATGTATTTATTAATATATTTCTTATATGTTATGTACACTCACATACCATAGTCTCTAGCCCACTCACAAATATTCCTGAGCTTCACCTATTTATAATTATGGAAGTACTGTATATCTAGGGAAACAAATTTATGAATATATTCTACTATAAGTCAATTACAAAACTATATAGGCTACACTCTATAATGAAAAGCAATTTATATCCAGACATTAATCCCGATAGTTATAAATGAATAAAGAAAAACATAGGAAGTCCACACATTTATTGAGTGGGCTAGAGACTATGGTATCCGAGTGTACATCAATATAAATTGATTTACAGTACAGTAAGGACCCCCAATACGCGAGTTTACGAGCGACACACGACCTCGCGTATTAGGAATCGCGTTATCGGAAGGCACTTCCTGGGCCTCTCACTCTATCAAGTGCCATGCGTCTTGCTAAAATTATACCACACTCGCTTACTAACAGGGATGTGGCAGATTTGGCCACTTCTTCGCTCTCGATTCGCGTATTAGTTGTACCCCTCGTTTATTCAAAGTTTTTGGTTATTTTCAAACCCCCCCCCCCCCTCGCGTATTAGGGAATTTGTGTACTCGGAACTCGCGTATTGGGCGACCTGACTGTATTTGCATAATGAAACTTGCCAAAGCTCATGAACATTTGTCAGTAGCTGTACGTTAGGATAGTGAAACTAGTCATACCGTAGTACCAAGAGAGAGAGACAGAGAAGGACGTGTATAGTTTGTACATTAAGCTCACATGTACCATATAACCTCTATATAAAAAAAATGTAGGTTTCTTTTCGTACCAGAGTTGTTTTATTTACATCCTTAAAGGTGGTGTTACATGAGCAATTTTTCCCTCAGTTTTTACGGGCAATTGTAGTTTGGCAGCTTCAAAATTAAATATTAAAAATTGCAAACCAAAACAGGATCTGCACATATAAAGACAAAAGAACTTATCAAAATTGCTATGTGGAAATAATGATATAGATTTTTTGTTTTTAAATAAATGAACACAAAACAGTTCCATAAGAATTAAACTAGCTAACATAATCTACCTTCCATGTACAGTTTCCGATTCCAATGCAATGCCTCACAATAGTACAGTACAAGAAAAAACTTGTTCATCGAAAATTGACGGAAAATGCTCTCGTGTGACACCATCTTAACAGCTTGGGTTCCTCCCGAAATTCCCAGATGATCCTTGGCATTGGGAGAGTGGAGAACAGGAGAACTGGGTGAAGAAATGACGGACTGTGAACGCGGGTGGAGCTGCGCATAGGGGTAGACCTAGAAAGACTTAGGATCAGGTACAGGTACTTTGGTCCGATCTCAAGACCAAGAACTTGACGACAGAGGCAGCCCATGACAGGGTTGTCTGGAGTACCACCATTTATGACGGGAGACTGAAACCACCCTCTCTTGGGACGAAACAGTCTTTAACCCCTAACTGTCGGCGCGCAACATAAGTCGAGTATAATAAATCTGGACTATCTGGCGGTGCGCGACATAGGTCGTGTGGCAATTTCAGCACGTAATGTTGCTGAGAGAGAGAGACAAGTGGTGGCAGGAGAGTAGCGAGCGTATGACTGCTCCAGACCACCGCGGCGAACCTACTGACACGAATCCCACCTCCTCCTTCCCTCTCTCACTCGCTACATACTGAATTGTATGGGGAAAGTACCGAATTACATGCTTTTTGCACTCGTGTTGCGCGGTTGTTGCAAGAAAACTAGCCGTCATAAAAGGATCGTTATGGTGTCATTGGAAAGCTCTGTTTATGCCCTTTCAGGGATAGATACTTGTTTTACGCTCTGGGTCTTATTTAGGCATGAAAATGATCACGTAAACAGCCCTATTTTGGCTAAAAACACCCCGCTGGTGGCTACATATTTTATACCGCCTAGGCCGCTCTTTAGGTGTTAAGCTTGTACAGTACTGTATATATGTATCGTCCTTGGGGATCTGAAGGTTGGGACTTAACATGTATCGTCCTCAGCATTATGGATCCATTGGGTCCAGGGCCCGTCACCTAGATCCTTGCAGAAAAATCTGCATTGCCCTTTTCCTTCTACAATCCTGCCGGTGAAGAATTCTGTATTCAGGACCCTGTCAGCTGCCTTAAGGTTAATTGGCCTGTATATTGTCCTTTCTGAAGTCTGACAAAGGCCTATTACAAATAAGTAGGCCAAAACTCTTGAACATTAACCTCTATAACTGGGCGGGTGCCCAACCCCAAAAGGGGTTGAAATAGGGGAGCTATCCCCCCGCTAAAGGCGGCTTTCTAGGACCTTTCCTAGCTGATGTGGAGAGGATTGGGTTCTAGTCATGTGGTGATGGGCTGGTCTATCAGAGTGAGAGTTGAGCATTCTCTGCCATACCCATAGCTTACTCTGACTGTTCCTTTTACTGTACATATATATTTTTTAGATCTCGAGTGGCGGCGTCCTTCCGTGGATTGACCTCCCTACTGCCAACCTAGAGGTTGGCAGACTGGGAGCCAAAGCGTTACATTGTATTTTTCCTTTGCCCGTCAACTTTCCCTTCATAATTGTTGAGGGGCACAGCCGCACAGGGCCTTGGGTGGAGCTTCGGTGTCCCGGGCATTTCCGCACCCTCCTCAGCTCCTCGCCTCGGAACGGCTTCGGTTACCTGGAGAGCTGAAATATGTCTGCCAAGTTTCATTGCTCTAGTAGCACTCCACGTGTTAGGCTCTAAACTTAACATCCCACCCTCGTACATATTAAGTTTAAAGACCGCTTTATCCACAGAGAGAATTGTTTCAGTCTTACATTCTAAGTGGCTGCATTCCAGGTGCCCCTATTTTGGGTTGCTTTAGGCCCAAAAACACCTCCAAAACACCCATGGTTAAAAAAACACCCACATGGACTATAGTCTTTGGTCTAAAAAACACCCCCAAAACACCCTTATGGACTACTGTACAGTAGCCTATAGCCTTTGGTCCAAAAATCACCCCCAAAACCCATGGATTATAGTCTTTGGTGCCAAAACACCCATGGACTATATTCATTATAGCCTACTGTACTGTAGTGTGGAATTCATGCAATTTCCATACAAAGAAAACTCCAACTTAATTAGGCCTCTGTATATAATTTAACGATTTTATGATAAATTATTCATATAGTGTAAGCAGTATCTACAGTACAATCAAGTAAAGGGTACTGTACAAATTCCTTATATTCAACTACTGTATATAAAAAACGTTACAACCCGCGAAACTTTTTTATGCCCCCCCGGCAAAAGGCCCAAACGAAAAGACCACCCTCCCTACGTGTCGGGACTCTGGAGGCGTTGTCTGGGTGACTGGACGACTCGGCCCACTTTTCGACAACTGACAACTTGACCACGACGGCGAGACAACTCGGCCCATTATTTGAGACAGCTCGGCCCCATTTTGCTATGGGTCAATTTGACGAGACCAGTCAGGATATAGGATGGGGTGAGCTAAGTGGAGGGTTTATGGCGTGTGTATTGTGGGCGAAATGTTAGTTTATTGTATAATTATGTCATAGGCTAGTGCTCTCGATTCATAGTATGTAGGTTAGGTTAATTTATTACGAGTTCTCTTAATTAACACGGGGCCGAGCTGTCTCGCCGTGGGCCGAGCTGTCCCGTGGGCCGAGTAGTCTAGCATTCCGTTGTCTGCAGCACCGAATCCTTCCAAACTCCCCATTTGTTTTTTTATTTAGGCTCAACTGTTAGGTTAATTTAAGGTTAGGTTAAGATAATATAAAGTAAACCAAAATCGTGCCACGCATGCGCAGAGGACAGGATTTGGTGCACGGAGGCCGAAAAGAGAAAAAGATGGCGCCGAGTAAGTAATTTTGTCTTTATTTTCTGCTATATTATGAGTAGATTGATGGTTGGAGTGGTTATTATTAGTGAGGGTGTGTGTTATAGATTGCTGATTGTCATATAAACCCGCAGAGGGCTGGTCTAGTACGGGTAATGCTTGTATTGGTGATGTATTAAGTGGGGGGCTGAGCCGGCTTGACCATAGCTTACGCCAAATTAGGATTCTAGGGTAAAACAGTAATATTGGACAAGTTACGGTAGTTACCTGGATAATTTTGTCATGTATACAACCTCTGACTCCTATATCATTCCTATATATGTTATTATCATTGGAGAGTCGAATAAATTTAATTAGCCAAGGCCTAGCCTATTCTTTGTGCACGAAAGGGACAAATTGGATTTTCGGTCACGTATGGGATATCATTTTCTAAATAGGCCTAGCCTAGGCCTAGCAATGAAGCATAAAATGATAGGAACCCAAAACTACCATTAGAAATGAGATCCCAGCTGTGGTGCGGCTCGTAAATATTGACCAAAAATTATCACCAGCCAGATAAGAGTTTTTCAGGTACGGTAATTTGTTGTTTTTTATTTTTTATTTAATAGGCCTATACAGTGTTGTTTAATAACGAGGACTGCCGCATTTTAGTATTTTTAACATTAACCTAACCTAACTTAACTGAAAACTAACCTGTCTCGCGACCGGTCTAAACCCAGCTCGGCGCTCGCGTTCCCTGTTTATGGGTGCGCGACGGTCTAAACCCAGCTCACGTTCCCTTTTTATGGGTTCGCGAAGGTTTGTAATACTTCAATGTACCTACAGTAGGGTCTCGCATAGAACGGGAAATTGGTCGATAAACGAGGCCGTTCTATGTGATCGCGGCATTTTGGTGGCCCAATATCGTCAATGTTCACTGTAAGCGTAAATTTCCGTCAGGAGCGTACGATATTTCGTACGTTTTGTACGATATTTCTGCGCTCTATATGAGAACTCCTCGGAATTTTGCCCTACTTTGATGGCGAAATCGTTCTATAGCCTATGATCACATTCGTTCCTAACGAAAATTTTGGAACAATATTTTAGGTCGGCGTTCTATAAGCGACTCGTTCTATGCGAACACGTTCTATGTGAGCCCCAACTGTATTTCAAGTCAAATATACATTTCCGCGCATCATCAAACCATACTAAGTCTGCTACTATTAATATTAACCCATTAGTACCAACAGAATAGCGACAAAATATGGGTAGTATAACTGTAGATTTATCGGAAAACCACCTTAAAACACTAATCAATGAAGGAGCTGATGAGAAAAAGGATTATACTGTAATACAAAGAACACTTACGTGACCGAAAATCCAATTTGACCCAAGAAAGAGTAGGACTAGCCTACCGGTATCCGGTAATAGCCCATGGTAATTTCGCGAGCCGTGGCATAGTCAGTAGAGCGTCGGCTGCTGATCAAAGGGTCGGTGGATCAAGCCCGCGCTGTCTAAAATGTTATTGGTAGATGTCAAGTCCGGGCAACCTGACCTAGCGATTCGTGACAAACGCCTAATGTTCATGGCCACCCACAAATCGATCCTTAATAGATTAAAAGATTGATACTTTAGGGATAACACCGTTATTTTTGTTTAGTTCTTATCGAAGAAAAAGTTTGCGATCTCGGGAATTACGGCGTCTGGCAAAAGAAAGAAAAAAAATCGGACCAGTCACTTCGGCCCACTTTTGGTAAGGGCGTTAGCGGGCGTTTCGTCTTTTATTTACAAAAGTTGTACGCTCGCAAGTTATGTTCACGTGTAGAAGCACGTCTTAGGCTATTTGACTTTTTATTTATTAAATTTTATAGGCCTAGGCCTATATATATTTTTTATATATATATATATATATATATATATATATACATATATATATATATACATATATTTATATACACAGTAGGCCTACCGGGTATTTTGTTTTAATTATCCCACTGCAGCTGTTATTTGCCCCCTGCTGGTAATAATGACATTGAAGACGTCTTGCGCTGTACTAGGCTATTAGAAACAATTTATTAGGGAAAATAGGGGCCTAAAGGCTCACCATATATAATAGGGACCTATAGACTCACCATATATAAATAGGGACCTATAGACTCACCATATATAAATAGGGACCTATAGACTCACATATATAAATAGGGACCTATAGACTCACCATATATAAATAGGGACCTATAGACTCACCATATATAAATAGGGACCTATAGACTCACCATATATAAATAGGGACCTATAGACTCAATATATAAATAGGGACCTATAGACTCACCATATATAAATAGGGACCTCTCACCATATATAAATAGGGACCTATAGACTCACCATAGTTTTCTCATTAGGGCTATAGTCTGCATGGAGGAGTTTAGTTATCGACAACTTGAAAAAAATCTGATTACACAGAAAAATAACACCAAAATAATCAATCCCGACAAAGCATTCCGTCCAATGAATTTTTCGACTTGACCTCCTCCTTGTTTGAACGGCCGCGATTCACCTAATAAATGATGCGAGCGTTACTCGCAAAAACGAAATACCGGCAACCTGTTCTTGTCCCCAGCCCCTTACAGATCAACATATACACCTTACAGATCAACATATACAGTATGAGGATGACAATAAGTCAAGGGAGGGTTGAGGGGAGCGCTTCACCCAATAAATGGCACCATTTGACGCCGTATCTTCAGATTAATTAATAATGGGTAAAGTTAATGCAAATCCTCCACTCAAACCATGAAAAACAACAATAAAACACTACATTCTTTGAAAAAATATAGAGAAAACTTGGTAAATAAGGCAGCTCTAGCTGTCTTGAATGTTACCAGAAACAAAAAATCAGAACAGTAACTTAGGATGTAGTGTTTCCCCAGATTATCCTATTCCCAATTTTTGCTCTCTTGCTTTCTATGTGTATGAAGGCGACAAAAGGCAGGCAGCCTGTAACGAGCATCCCCTAAAGCCAAAAGAGTGACAGAGAGCCAAATTCAAGGGACATTTGTGTCAATATGCCTGGACACACAGAGTTTAAAGCAATTTAAGTCATAGGATGAAGGAAAGATTGAGGGAGAGAGTTCCAGAGTTCACTTGTTGAGTAGAAGAAAGACAGAAAATTTGCCAATTCTTGGGTTGTAGAGCTGGATAGAATATGAGTGGGACTGTTGAAAGGCGGGTGCCTCACTCTTGCTGCAAGGGAGGGGGTATGCACCGAGAGAACACTGATTTGTTGTAACAGCGATAGAAGAGTGAAAGATATGCAACATGGCAGTGTGTAGAACGAGAGTGCAGGGAATTACCGGTAGTAAGCGGAAGTGAGTTGAGGCAAAATGCTTTTGATTTAACTCTTTCGAGAAGTATGGTATGAGTGGAACCTCCCCACACATACGAACAATACTCAATACATGTGCCCCTATACAGAGCAAGAAGCTGTACGAGGTTGCCCCTAATTAATTATTTCTAATAATATGGTGAAAGTAATATTAGTTCAAGATAACCTTATTATGTTTACTCTTACCTGATATATAATTATAAGTCTCCCTCTATATACTACAGTACAGTATTGGGTTAAATTCCTGAAAACCCGATTTTAAATAGAAAAATCGTATGGCGAACCCTAAAATTAATTAATGGGGTAATTGGGGATGCATTCTCGGACCAGCCAAAATCCAAACACAAATACCTATCTATCTATCTATTGCCTGACGCCGCGATCGTCGAAGGGGTGGCCACTAAAGATCCGCCCTATAATAATATCGTAAATCGGGGCATCGGATAGTGAGGGAGACCTGTAATTTAATTTGATTGTATTGGAAACTAATGACCTGTTTTATTTGTAGATGAGATGGATGGCAACTGTGAAATTTGGAAGTCAAGAAGGTGGTGGCTGCCCCGGACTGGTCAACAGGCACCTGAATCAATACCTGAAGGACCTGGACACCCGGGAGGTTAATGGTGTTCTCCACTACGGTCAGGTCAACATCAACAACCTCAGAATACAACAAGCTCACAAAATACCCTGGTAAGCCTCTATTGTTTTGTGATCTGTATGTACTGTATATATCCAAGCACATACCCCATAGCTAGGGGTGGCCGACTCGAGGCAGAGCCTGAACAGAAACAAACAGTTCAAGTTCCAATTCTTAGGGTCCGGGACCACTTTTGCGTTCCATCGGCCCTTTCTCTGTCTCGTCTTGAGTAGTCTAGTAGGTGAATTTTACAAGGGGAGTACAAAGGAGTACAAAGGAAATCAAGCAACAACAGGTCTAGTGACCCTTCTAGGTTGCTTGTCCTCCAAAACACTGAGGATCAAGTGTCCAAACAGTGGTTTAGAGTGGGTAAGGGAACATTGGAAAGGGAACTACTGCCCTGCCACTAACGTGGCAGGACTAGGAAGTTAGTAGGGGACATATGGGTTAGTAACTGAGGGGAGGATAAAGTTATTCATTTACAAACGCAGTCAGTCGCGGGTTTGATGCGAGATATTTGTCTAGGCGGAATTTAAATGAATCAACGGTGCTGCAGTCTATAACGTCTCGGGGAAGCCCATTCCACAAGTTGACAACTCGATTGAAGAAGAAATTCTTAGATTCGTGCGAGTTAAAAGATTTACCAATAATTTTGCAACCGTTTCCCCGCGTGTAATTAGATTGTCGATAGTGAAGTACTTACTACAGTTCATATTGTCGATGCCTTTGATGATTTTGAACACTTGAATTAAGTCGCCTCTTAATCTGCGCTGGGTTTAAGGAAATAGATTTAATTCTCTAAGACGCTCTTCGTATGGTTTGTTCTTTAGGCTAGGTATCATTTTGGTAACTCTACGTTGAACTCGTTCTAGCTTGTTTATATCTTTTTGGTAATAAGGGCACCAGGATTGAACGCAGTATTCCAGAAGAGGGCGGACTAAGGAATTGTAAAGGGTTAGGATAACTTCTTTGGCTCAAATGACCTGCCTATAAAGCCAATTATTTTGTTTGCCTTCTTAACAACTTCTGAACATTGTTGACTCGGTTTTAGGTTACTCGATATTGTTACTCCCAGATCAGTTTCTCTGTTTACATTCTTAAGCTGAGTGCCATTCATCGAATAGTTTTGCTTTCTCATTTAGGTATCGACATGTAGTACTTTACATTTATCCGCATTGAAACTCATTTGCCAAATTTGGGCCCAACATGACAATTTATCTAGATTGTGTTGCATATCGTCAACTTGTTCTTTTGAGAGTACGCTATTTGCAATTTTTGTATCGTCAGCAAATTTTGAGATTGTGCAGGTGAGACCCTCATCTATGTCGTTGATGTAAATTAGAAAGAGAATTGGTCCTAGTACCGATCCTGGGGTACCCCGCTACTTACATTGGTCCATTTAGATGCCTTACCGTTTATGACTACCCTTTGCTTTCTGTTGCTGAGCCAATTTTCTATCCATTTCAACACACCGTCTTGTATTCCATGCGCTTTTAGTTTTAGCAGTAAACGTTTGTGGGGAACTTTGTCAAAGGCCTTTTGAAAATCAAGGTATATAATATCTACAGCTTTACTCTCATCGTAGAGGTTGAGGATATCGTGGAAGAAGTCTAAGAGGTTTGTTAAACAGGAACGTTTTTTACGAAAGCCGTGTTGAGTATCTTTAAGTATGTTATTTTCCTCTAAGTGATTTACGAGTCTGTCTCGAGTCTGTTACGAGTCTGTCTCCTCGGGGAGGAGGATTCCTAGCACCTGCTCCCAGAAGGATAAGTAAAACAGTAAAAGAGACAGACAGAAATGGCTAAGGTGATCTAATGATAGAAAACTGACATAGATACACACTTAACACCCCTCTATTTTAGGCTAATTGTGGGAGAACCTATTTTTTTAGACTTTTCCACTTGGTTCTTGTTTAGTTTTGTTCTCACTACTGTACCTGTAGTTCTATTTTCCTCATAATTATACACTGTACAGTATGCTACAGAGATTGTATCCAAAATTATTAGTACAGGTCGCCCTTAATTTACAATTGGGTTACGTTCCTGAAAACCCGATCTTAAATAGAAAAATCGTATAGCAACCCCTAAAATTAATGGGGTAAATGGGGATGCGTTCTCGGACCAGCCCAAACCCAAACCCAAACACCTAAAAACCTATAATTTTATCGTAAATTGGGGCATTGGATAGTGAGGGAGATCTGTACTCCATTTGGGAACTTAAAAACTAAACATACAGTAGCATAAAGGTTAATATAACATTATTCTAACCAAGGTAAACATTATATAGGCACGCAGCTGAGTACGGTGAAACATGCAGTGAAACTCGCTTGTTACTTACACATTTATATTTTTATTTAACTAGACAATGTTACCAAAGTAGCTAAATTTCTTTAATTGCGGAAATTCTCCCCCAAAAATATGGTATGAGGAGCTATCCTAGGCCGAGAATTGAACCCAGGACCCCTCGGATATCAAGCGAGTACTCTAACAGTTAGACCAAGAGAGATATTCTCACTTGATCTGGTTACTTCAAGTATATCTACACATCTTGTTTTCCGTTTAGGCTATTGCCGCAATTTCTAGCCTTTACAACTGTAGGTATAGTATGATCAATGTCTTGGAAAAATTTACTAAAATACTGCGACTTTTCAGAATGCATTTGTGCTGGTGAGGCCATTGGTGGAGCACGATGCTGAGCGAGAGAGAGAGTTGGAGCGAGCAGCCGAGAGACAAACACTGGCACACCTCTCTCCCCGACCCTATCACCCCAGATACTAACGGGAGCTCTGGGCACACTGAGGGACTCCTGGCTGACAAATAGGGGTCCTAGTCTCTTCAACAAAATGCCAGAGAACGTGAGAAAGCTGATGGATGTGCTAATGGAAGTCTTCAAGAGAGCCTTGGACAACCATCTCAAATCGGTGCCTGATAAACTATGCTTCGTGGGAGAGAGAGCTGTCCCCTCGAATAGCCGCAAACATACTCGGGGGAACAGCTCTCGCCAAGGTTATTGAAAGGTGGCCGAACCAACTCCAAGTAAGTAAAACTCACCTGGACTATGGGGTTAGTTTTTGGGTTTTATTACTCTACAAGTGTTCCTCACTTACAGTTACCTTATTTTAACCCTTTCATGCACGTATGGACGCCAGTGTTGCCGATTAGCAATCAGAGATAGAGTTCTCTCAATCTTATAATTACTGTACCTCTCCAAAATTATTTTTTTGCCCAAGGCTCACTCAAAGACAATTGCAGAGGTTGAAGTCATTAAACTAAAGGTTTCTAAACACCCTGATATTCATGAAAGCTTTAAAGTATCCCTGAAAGGGCACAATTGCATTCTGGTGCACGAAAGGGTCAAATTGTAAGTCAGACAAAAAATAGTCCAAAATTGCAAGAAAACAAAAATTACTTCATTTAAAGTCAGGATTTTCAGGAACGTAACTACAACTGTAAATGAGGAATCTAATTAATTACTATGTATAAATAAGGAATAACTGTACTAGCTTATGACAGTTCGATTTGGTATTATTTTGATTATTGTTTTGTGTTTTTTTTATATATTAGTATTGTATATTTATTGGTACTGTATTGGCATTAGGAGTGTCAGTGAAGTGGTGCGCATGAGCCGACTTGGTTGGGTTTGGACACGTGGAGGGAATGGATGATCAGAACTGGGTGAAGAAATGCCGGACTGTGAACAGGGGCGGAGCTGCGCATAGGGGTAGACCTAGAATGACGTGGGATCAGGTACTCCAGTCTGATCTCAAAATAAAGAACTTGACAACAGAGGTAGCCCTTGACAGGGTCGCCTGTAAATCCGCCATTTAGGACGCGAGACTGTAACCACATTCTCTGGAGAAAATGGTCTTAAACATACAGTATTATACTGTATATGTACTGGTATGTATGTATGTTTAGATTGTTTTAAGTAAATCTTCAGTGTGTTATTTCCACAGTGACAATATGAGAAGGAATACAAGAAAATTGACTTGAAATTATTTTGCTTTTATCCATTTTATCACTTCCAATGACAATATGAGAAGGAATACAAGAAAAAAATCATATCAAATAGCATTGTTTTGGCCATTAATCACTTCCAAAAGACAATATGAGAAGGAATACAAGGTAATGTATGAATATTTTTGGCGCATTTATCATTCCACAGATAGACTTTGATCTATAACCATAATATTATCTTTTCCCATTCATCACTGTTGTGTACAATACATGATGCACATGATGTCTATCTATTACTCAGGCCCACATGCACTTTGCCTTTTTTTTTTTTTTTTTTTTTTTTTTGTTGTTTTTTTTTGGCCAACTAAGAACAAGAGCGAAGCCGTGACAACACCACACAACAGAAACACAATGAACACAACAGACAAAATAGAAATTCACCCACAGTATCTAGCTTTGACAGAGCTATTAAAAAAAAAGAGATAGTTACAAGGTTAACAGTGAATATATCAGGGGATAACTTATTATCCCCTGATATATTGCACCTTTTAGCTTTTTTAATGAGTTATCTAAAATTTTTCTAGCGTTTCCTTCTACCCTTTTCTTATTGTATGCTATTTTCCAGTTTATTAAGTCGCTATGAGATTCCTAAAATGCAACGATGTACTGCTGGGAGAGCTGCGGATGGAGTAACTAACCATTCCCGCCCCTTTTGAACAAGGGATAGCGGCATCTCACTATACCCTTACCTCCGGGAGGTGTGGCTCCTGCAAACTACCAGGATGATGAGATGATTCCATAACACGCATCTTTTCATTGGACTACTACAGGCTAAATAAGTGAGTTTGTATTTGTTTTTATTGCAAATTTATGCATTTATTTTGGTAGGGAATGTCCAAGGAGAGGTGGATTCGTAGCACTCCCTCCCCCATAACTCCAAGTCTTCTCTGTACTCACTACCGCTGGGGCTGTTCGGCCATCAACATTCAATGCCCAAACCTCGCGTCAGGTTCCGTTCCAAAGAGACTCGTACAGCCTTCATACCCTATTAATTTGGTCTTCAGTGTAAACGCCAAAAAAATATGTGACAATTATAATGTAAAACTTGCAATAAACAACCAGAAATGGGAGCGACAGAATATAAAACCAAAGGAACTAATCAAATCGCCATGTGGAAACAACCGCTTACTAAATTAAATTTAAAAAGAACACATCCACCACAATAGGGTGTACATTACTACATGAGAGCAAGTTAATATGTTTCCCCAGCTAACTATGCACATATAACAAAGCACTATTCGTCAGTTGGCACTGAATTAGTTCAATTTGGGCACGGCGAGCGTTCTGGTAAATTTGACTAAATTCTGTATGAATAAAGAAACTGCAATTCATATTTAAATGTAATATTTCGACTAAATTTGCAACTATACTTAAGCCGAATCTGGCCAAGTGGGATTATATCTATTGTCTCATTGGGAGAGGGTGCTCACTGGTTGTGTGAGTGGGAACCGAAGTTTCATAATCCCAGTTAGGGTACCACCCCCCCCCCCCTTCTCTATTACCCCTTGCTGGACGCTGATTAATGGTGCTGTTGCAGGTATGATGATTTTGTTCAGCTGCAGGAGAATGACGTCTTCGCGTACTGACTAGCAATGTGCAAGGTGCTTAAACGAAGCTGGGTGTTGAAACATCGGTGTCTTATAAGTCTATTCAGTTCGCCGCCAGTGGAGTAGACTCTGATCTCTGATTTGGTCTATGGTGATAGTGTTCGGCAGAACTGCGTAAACGTTGAAGACGAGAATCCATCGGGTTTGCGAGGCCCCTGGCCGCCCTGGACGGTGTAGTAGCATATGACCCATTCAGCAAACCATTAGTTTGGGTGGCGATTTCTGCAGTACTAACTAAGTTTAGGTGTGTTGGTTTATCAAATGTATATGCAGATGACAGTATAGTTAAGATAAACGTTTATAGGGGGTGTATAATTCAGGGCTAAGAGATTAGTATGGTGCACGATTTCAAGCCTCTTTCATATAAACCCATATAAAAATGCTAGCAGACTATCGTAATATACACCTCTACCCTGAGGATTATGACACAATTTAGCCAGTTATATTGGCGTTATTGATTAGACGATTATTTTGCAATTTACGTAAGGCGACCACTATGCTGTAATCCAAGGTCAAAACTCCACTCAGGCTTCAAGATGCTCATCTCATGTCTCACTACGGGCATAGCGCTTCACATAGTTGGATATAATCGATCTATGATAGGACCGTCGAACAAAATGTTCAAACTTGATTGTGTCATGATACCTGCAGAGTGGTTTTATCCTATTTGAGCTACCACATGGACATGGGCAAATCTTCGCCCCAGGTTTCCATGAAGTTGTGTTGATGTAGCTGTATTATCAAATAAAGAAGTAAGTCATTCGCGGCGGTACGGAAGGGTTAAGATTATTGTCTTAGAGGGTAAGATTCTTAGGCATTTAACGAAAGTTAGGGCTGCTTTGGTAACATTTTTCAGGTAAAGTTGTTTTGTAGCACCTAAGCTGTGGTGAAAGATCTATACGCGGCACGGTGAGTAATGCCTTTATGCATCAAACGAGCGACTAGGAGGCAGAATGTTGCAGCGGCGACAATTAAATTGACGCTGACCATTATCGGTTCTTAGATCTAGAATCCCTAACGCAAAGCTTAGATCCTGTCTAAATTATGAAGAGATAATAGACAAGGATAATGTACATCTTTGCTTATCTGTGGTATATTGGGAGGTAATGAAGCAACGTGCACATGAATGCTAAGATAACGATGCATGGAAGCAGTAATAAGCTATGGTATGGGTGAGACCCTTTTCTGGCATTCTCTGATAGACCAGCCGGTACATTACTAGGTGGAAAAATAATCTCTAGTACAATGGTAAACTAGAAAGGAGTAAATACCATGTAGGGCGTTCCCAGATATTTCTCTTTCTTGCCGTGTGAAAATAAGTTACGACAGATATTTGTTAGATAACAAGGTCGGAGTTAACTCCCAATTAGGGCCTATTCACCACCGGGCTAGCTAGAGCCATTTTGAGATATAGTTGCTATCTATCTTCTATCTGCTCTGACGCCCTGTGATCCCCGAAGGGTGCAGCGAAGCCGAACTGTCGGCAGGCACGCGTGCATTGTGGCATGCATCCTCTGTCCCCGAAGTCCAGTATCAACGACGCCCTGGCCCTACTCTCCCCCAACACCGGCTCAGCTAATCGCGCCGCCTCTCGTTCAATGTATGTTCCTCACATTACTCGGCATCCTTCCTCATCCTGCCACGCTCATATTCAGGTCTACCACAATTTCTCCGGCTCATCTAGTTCCACTTTCCTACACATCGCTTTCATCGTAGCCACCCTCTTGTAGTCAATATTCTCTGCCTTTGGGCTGTGTGCGTCATACGTTCGGGCAATACTGGCCGAACCTATCTCAGAGATGGATGGTTGTTCTTTTCAACCACTTCTCCAGGCTATGGCCCTCTGACCCTAGGACTGCTACCCTCGTCCACAAACCCGCTCCGTCTTACTACTTCGCGTCATTAGTCTGTCATAATCCCTAGCGCGAATAGTAACGATCGGCGCACGCACCTAGTATCCTTAGCTAATTCATGTCCACTGCTCTCCCATTAAAAAACTCCTTGTCTGAGTCTCTGCAACCTAACGTCGCATCGGCATCCGTCTTCCGATAAGTCATTCGTGTAGGGATTACACGCAGAAACTAAAAACACTGTCAGGGCTAAAGTGACTTCTGCATTCTTCCATACTGAACTGGACAGCCTCTCCTATTTCTTGTTACTTAAGCTTTTAGCCGTTCTTACAACCCTCGTCTCCCTCTTATAGTACGCCCAATCGTCGCACCAGCTCATTCATCGTTCATAGTTTTCCCATCTTTACTCAACACTAACCTGCCCAGATCACTTAAGAAGAGTTGGACTAGATCTCCATGAACTGACGCCTGTTCAGCTTCAGACCTCAGCACTCAGGTACTTGTCACTCGGCGTCGCATTTTTGGTAACCAACTTCTCATTTATTCGAAGACCATTTAACCTTGCTCTTACCCCCGTATTTACGCTTCAAATCGCGCGTTTTTCGTTGGCACCCTGTTTCCAAATCTTCATTTACCCTAGACTCTGCAACTCCCATGTCATTATCACCCATCATCATACTAGTATCATGCCGCGCAATACAGGCAGTATGAGGTAGCGTCGCACTCAATTCGCCTGGCCCTCTTTTTCAGCGATACCAGCAGACACTCGCACTGCTGCTTGATAGTATGTCTTTCATAACTGCGCATCCATCATATACAGTAAACAACGCGATCGTGGACACTCACACACGGTGCCTGTTTCAGAGCTCAACATTTTCAGGTCAAATAGAACTTCGCGCTGGTGCTTGTCACGTCGTCAACAAAGGATCATCGCGTCGACTACATACTGCAGCCTTTGGCACCCTCATAGTCATGCCTTCAGTCGCTTTCAGCAAACTATCCACTCCTACTGCTTGTAACTAGACCATATATCTAAGTACTTTTCCTACAAGCTATCTTCTAATCCACTAGTCTGTCATAGGCTCTTCATCCAAGTCGCATAAAGTGCACTTATAATTCTACCTTTTGTTTCTTTCTCGCAGAATATCTTCTCCACCAACCCTCTCAGGTATAAGAATCTGATTCTTTCTACACGATCGCTCATTCTCCTGCCTTAAAACCCTCCCTGCTCGTCGCCTAATTTTCTCCGTTCTCACTCTCTCAATCACTACCCTACTGTATACCTTCCCTACTACGCTTAAAATTAAAATGTAAAACTTGCAAACTAAACAACCCAAAATTGGGACAAGGACAATATAAAGTCAAATTAAATTATCAAAATCGCTATGTGGAAACAACGCTTACTAAAATGAAAATTATTAAATAAAAGAACACAATCCACCACATAGGGTGTACATCACTACATGAGCAAGTTAATCTGTTTCCCAAGCAAACCAATCGCACATATAACAACGCACTATCGTCACGTTAAAGGAAGTAGTCAAGTTTGGGAAGTCCGGGACGTTCTGGCAAATTTTACTAAACTCTGCATGAATAAAGAAACTACATGTTAAATGTCAAAATATTATTTAAAATCAAATTTGCAACATGACAAGACATTAACAATAGTAAAAAATACAAATATTGATAAGATATCTATACTATTACAAAATAATATATAAATACAGTACAGCACTCACTAACGATAGTGCTATCGGGTAGGTACCTGTAAGCATAGCATGCCTCAAGTGACCCCTATCAATAACTACCCTACAAATAACCTACATTTATAGCACAAATAAACTAAGGAAATCGCAAAAGTAAGCAATTGATACTATCGACAATGAATACATATAATATAAAGAGAAATAATTGCAAAATATGAAGTAACAACAGATTTAAACAAAGAGTACTCTTTTAACAAGAACAATAAATTTAAAAAATCATCAATATTAATAATAATAATAATAACAATAAGAAAAAGAAAAAGATAAACAATAAATACAGACAAAAAGTAAGCAGAGGTTATACAAGAAACTTCAAGTTAAAAATGCTTGATTAAAATTATTGATGTCAAATTTAGAATACAGTCACAATAATTGACCCTAAAAAGATTAAATTTATGGAACAATTTACTTGCCTCAAAACCTCTGTCCACTAAGAGTCTGTATAGTAACCTAGCTCTATCCCAAAAGTCATCTACTTTAGTGCAGATTTTACAAAATCTTATTAATTGGGAATAAAAACAGTTATAAGTTATTTTACTATCGATATTACTACTAGGGAAAGGAAAGTTTATTACGTTAAAATTAAAATCATCAACTTTGTGATATACTTTAAGTATGCACTGTTCATTAACAATCTCTATATTTATATCAAGAAAATTTTCAACTTTATAATTTACGTTACATTGTGTGAGGGGAATAGAATTAGGGTAAATAAGTTTAGCAACTTGATTAAAATTTAACAAATTGCAAACAAGAATATCATCAATATATCTACTATTATTACTTAACAGTTTAGCAAGTGCTAATTTTTCTGGAATTTTATTTTTCTTGCTACTGTCAACTAAGTCTTTTATATATTTAAATTCTAAAGCAAGCAAGAATAAGTCTGCAATTAAAGGGCTAGCATTTCCACCCATAGGAATTCCTAATATTTGTTTGAAAATGTACGGCCCGAATCTAACATAAGTATTGAAAAGGAGGAATTTAAGGGCATCTTTAAGTTTAGTTCTATCAAAATATACAGAACTAGTGGGAGTAGAGCTAAGTGATGCATTATTAAAATATGTATAAACATTTATGAAATAATTACCATTCCTAACGAACCTGTCAAAGTGCAAATCTATAATAAAGCAAAGCTCTGAATATACTAAATCTAAAGGCAAATTGGTATACAAAGTTGAAAAGTCGAAGCTATGTACCGAGGTAACTTTCGGCATGGTATTTATTTTATCAATAACTTCTAACGAATTGTCAACACTCCAATAATAGTTAATGCCAGTTCTTCTCATGATGGTATTACAATATCTTTTATGAGTACTTTTAATGTATTTTAAGCAATTTACTACTTGTTCTGATAGAGTTTTAGTGGTAGCAAATTTTGCTCCGGCAATAAAGCGATATTTATAAGGTCTTTTATGAAATTTAGGTAACATGTATAATTTTGCAATGCACTTGTTCTTATCAGAAAGTTTAATATCAAATATTATATTTTTCTTGGTATGTTCATCGATTAAGTTATCAATATTCAGATTATTTTGAATTTCATAAACAGAATTACCGCAAATATTTTTACGTAATATGTTACCCTTAATACCTAATTCTTTTTTCATATTTTCAAGATAAAATTTCTTACATGTGAAGCTATAATTATTGCTGGCTTTATCTACTGTAGTGATTACAAAATGTTTATGTAAATTTATTAAATCAGCTTTAAGCTTATTATAATTATAGTCTATAAAATCTGAAAGATTAAATTCATTTTTAAGCGAGAAAATTTTATTTCTAATTAACTTAATTAATAATTTAGACCATGCTTCTAGTTCTCTCGCATTGCAGCACGCAATTTTTAACAATTTATCTTTTAATTTATTGACTGAAAAAACAATATCTTTTAAAATTATGTCCCATGTTACTTTATTACTCCCTATTCTAAATTTAAACCCTTTACGACATAGCTCCGCTAATTTGTCGTTTGCAAAATGTTTAACTAGTTCTACATCACCTGTTAATATGTGACATATCGGACTATAAATGAACTTTGCTAGTGCATCACGTCTGCTAGCTGGCATATCCATGACTCTTTCACACACGCATTTATTATTATTGAAAATATCATTACCTGAAAGATTTCCTAAAACTTTATTATAATTACAAATAATAGACCCAACAGGTCGTTCATATGAATACACTATTAATGGTTTGAAATCTTTACAATCATCTGGTAACATGGACTTAACTTTCTTTGAATTAATAAGACTGTTAACATTAATTTTGTCTAAAATTTTAGAGGAATAATTTAAAGTGGACATGACTTTATCTTTAATACGGTTATCTTTGGATTTCTTAGAATTAGCTCTAATATATCCCATAAAAGCAAAGACATATTCCTCGGTGGTTACCACACACTCCTCTTTCCCCTTTGCCCTTATATAGGGGGACTATTATGCCAGTCTTCCAGTCATCGGGTGCACTCCCCTTCTCCCATGCTAGTTTGCACATTTTCCATACCCATTCTATCAATATCTCACCACCATACCTCAACATTTCCCCATATATATATAGTTCCACTCCATATATGATATAAATAATTTAAATCAAGCATTTTTAACTTAAAGTTTCTCGTATAACCTCTGCTTACCGTTTGTATTTGTAGGCTTGTGCATAAACCTTTAACTGTCTTGATAGCGTAATGCTTAGTGTGCTGAATTTTGGTGTTAGTATCCTAGGTTCGAGTCCTTGGAGTACCACATGTATTCATTAGTTTAATTGAATCAATTAATTAGGTATAACTGTCTTGATAGCGTAATGCATAAATGCACGGAATTTCGGTGTGTGAGTATCCTAGGTTCGAGTCCTTGGAGTGCCACATGTATGTGTCGATTTCATTAATTGAGTTTAGAAGTGAGGTTGGTTGGTGAAAAAATATGAATTTATTGATTGTTTATCTACTTCTATTGTTATTATTGATATTATTATAAAATTCATTGTTCCTGTTAAAAGAGTACTCTTAGTTTAAATGTGTTGTTGGTTCTTCATATTTTGCAATTTCAGTACTGTATACTTTATTATATTGTATCTATTCACTTACTATAGTATCAATTACTTGCCTTTATGATATCCTTAATTTATTTGTACTATAATTTTGTTTTTTTTATTAATTTCACTCCAACACCAAACACCTCCCCAAAAAATTAATGAAAGAAAGCATGTGATCCATGGGATTTGAACCTGGGTTACCACATACAGATTTTAAACACTGTAACCATTACACCATCAAGGCAGTTATAAGTATAGCACATAACTACGATTAATGATGTACGGTAGGTTATTTGTAGGGTAGCAGTTAGTAGGGTCATGTGTTGATGCTATGCTCACAGGTACGGTACCTACCCGATAGCACTATCGTTTGTGAGGGCCACCTCTAGTTATTGGGTATGTGCCTGTGTATACTGTATACATCTATCTATCTGTCTATCTATATATTTACTCAGGCCCATTCCCCATTTTGTTTTCTTTTCTGGTTGTGGCCGACTTGAGTCAGAGCCCTAACAGGGACAACACAACAAAACAGAAAAACAATGAAGATACAAAAACAAAACACAAATTCGTGCACATTACATACATGCTGTACATACTATTGTTAGTATCTTGTCATATTGCAAATTTGTTTGAATTGTAGTTTTCTTACTCATACATAATTTACCAGAACGTCCTGAACTTCCCAAATTGACTAACTTCTTTGATATGACGAGAGAATGTTGATATATGCGCGACAAATTTGATTGGGACCCAAATTCACTTACTCATATAGTGATGTACTGTACATTCTATGTGGTTGTTTAGTGTTCTTTTATTTCAAAAATGTATTTTGCCAAATTGTTATTTTCACATAGTGATTTTGAATCATTCTGTTTTCTTTCTATTGTGTCGTTCCTGTTTTGGTTTGTTTATTTTTGCAATTTTTACATTATAATTTGCCCCAAAAAAAAAAGTAGGAACAGTGGGGATTGGGCCTGAGTATAATATAGCTAGATGATATTTCCACACTGTGATTTTTAATATTGTTGTTTTATATAATATAGTGTCATTCTTTTTTTGTTTTTTGTTTTTTTTGTGCAAGTTTTACATTATAGTTTTTGTCCACAGGTCTCAGTCTAGAGGTAGAGAGGTTCTGGTCACTTGCTGTCCATGTCTCACCACCATACCAGAATGTTGAGAGGAGCACACAACAACACTGTTCCCATTCCTGTATTAAGGTAAGTAAAGTGTTATTCATGCATTGTTTTTATTTTGTATCACTTTGATTAACTATGTGCGTTGACGGGGCTGTTCGGCCAGGCAGCTTAGGGAACAACAACTATGTGCGTTGTTATGTGCGCGATTAGTTTGCTTGAGAAACAGATTAACTTGCTCATGTAGTGATGTACACCCTATGTGGTGGATTGTGTTCTTTTATTTATAAAGAATTATTAATTTGCTTAAGCGTTGTTTCCACATAGTGATTTTGATTAGTTGTTTTGTCTTTTTACTGCGTTCATCAAAGTTTTGGTTTGTTTATTTTGCAAGTTTTACATTATAATAGCTTCAATAAAACTTAAATTACGTCGCCGATACAGAAGGGGTAAAATATTCATGGAGTTCACCTATTTCAAATTTTATAAGTATAGCTGTGGAAAAAAAAAATCCGAATATAATGTTCTATACATCAAGTACAAAACTACAAAACTGTTTATTTAAATATTTTATTTTGCTAAAGTGTTGTTTCCACATAGCGATTATAAATAGTTCTTTTGCCTTTATATTGTCTTGTCCTCGTTTTGGTTTGTTTATTTTGCAAGTTGTAAATTTTAATTTATTGAGAACATACATAACATACATAACAACTGACTAGGTGGGTTCGACCTGGAAGTTATGGAGGAAGTGGAGGAGATGAGCAAGGTGTTTAAGGATGAGATCTGTGCAGCATGTGAGGAGGTGTGTGGAGTGAGGAGAAGAGGGAGGGGAGTGAAAGGTACAGCATGGTGGACAGAAGAGGTAAGAATAGCTGTGGAAGAAAAGAAGAAAGCATATAGAGTGTGGTTGGGTAGTAGAGGGAATGAAGATTCCGAGAGACAGAAACGAGCGAGGTACGTGGAGAGTAAGAGGGTGGTGAAGAGAGTAGTGAAGGAAAGTAAGAGAAGAGTAGATGAGGAATTTGGAAGGAATCTGAGTGTAAAATGGAGGGAGAGTAAGAAACTGTTCTGGAAAGAAGTCAAGAAAGTTAGGGAAGGTAGCAAGGGAAACAGTAAGGGTGTGAAAGATAAGAATGGAGAATGCTAGCCGAGAAGCAAGAGAGAGTCGAAAGATGGAGGGAGTACTTCAGTGAGTTGCTAAATGAAAGGAATGAAGAGCCAGCAAACATAGCTGGATATGGTATGGGAGGGAGAAGAAGAGAAGTAGTGGAGGAGGAGGTGGGGATCAGGAGGTCAGAAGTGTGGGAAGCCATGAAAAGAGTGAAGTTGGGGAAAGCACCAGGAACAGATGGAGTGTGTGGGGAAATGTTGAGGTATGGTGGTGAGATAGTGATAGAATGGGTATGGAAAATGTGCAAACTAGCATGGGAGAAGGGGAGTGCACCCGATGACTGGAAGACTGGCATAATAGTCCCCCTATATAAGGGGAAAGGGGGAAAGAGGAGTGTGTGGTAACCACTGAGGAATATGTCTTCTAAGCGTAGTAGGGAAGGTATACAGTAGGGTAGTGATTGAGAGAGTGAGAGTGAGAACGGAGAAATGGATAGGCGACGAGCAGGGAGGTTTTAGGAAGGGAAGAGGATGTGTAGACAAATTTTTAACCCTGAATTGTGTTGTGGAGAAGTATCTGGAGAAGAAACAAAAGGTGTATGTTGCCTTTATGGACTTGGAGAAGGCCTATGACAGAGTGGATAGAGAAGGTTTGTGGAAAGTACTTAGAATATACGGAGTAGAGGGCAAGTTGCTGAAAGCAGTGAAGAGCATGTATGAGGGTGCAAAGGCGGCAGTACGTGTGGAGAGTGAGCAGAGCGAGTTCTTTGACCTGAATGTTGGTTTGAAACAGGGTGTGTGATGTCCCCGTGGTTGTTTACTGTATATATGGATGGAGTCATGAAAGAAATACTATCAAGAGCAGTGAATGTTGGTGTATCGCTGAAAAGGGAGGGAATTGAGTGGAAGCTACCTATACTGCTGTTTGCGGATGATACAGTTCTGATGAGTGATAATGAATGGGAGTTGCAGGGTCTGGTAAATGAGTTTGGAACAGTGTGCGAAAAACGGAATTTGAAGGTAAATACGGGGAAGAGCAAGGTTATGGTCTTCGAAAGGGGTGAAGTCACAGAGTGTGAGGTGAAGCTGAACGGTCAGGCTATGGAGATCGTCAACTCTTTTAAGTATCTGGGCAGTGTGTTGAGTAAAGATGGGACTATGGATGAAGAGGTGCGGGAGAGGGTACAACAGGGGAAGAGGGTTGTAGGAACGCTAAAAGCAGTAACAAGAAATAGGGTGGTCAGTATGGAAGTGAAGAAGTCCTTGCATGACAGTGTGGTAATCCCGACACTGACTTACGGAAGCGAAGCATGGACGTTGGTTGAGAGACTCAGACCAAGAGTGAGAGCAGTGGAAATGAATTACTTAAGGAGTGCGTGCGGAGTTACATGGAGGGATAGACAGACTAATGAGGAAGTAAGAAGGAGGTGTGGTGTGGAGGTAGATGTGCTGGAAAGTGTGAAAAGGAACAACTTGAGATGGTTCGGCCATATGGAACGTATGGAAAGCGAGAGAATGACTAAGAGGGTGTACGAGAGCGAGGTGGAGGGACAGAGGGGGAGAGGTAGACCGAATATGAGGTGGAAGGATGGAGTGAGGAACTACATGAACGAAGGCGGTGCTGGTTGGGGGGAGGGGCGTCGACTGACTGGGGACAGAGGTGCATGGGGGCGGTTCGTTCGTGGCCACCCCTTCGGGGATCACGGCGTCAGGCAATAGATAGATAGATAGATACATAACATTTTAAGACTGAGTGTTCCACACATACGTGCAGTTTCAGTCTCTTGTCCTAATGGCGGCGTTGCAGGCAACCCTGTTAAGGGCTACTTCACTTGTCAAGTGTTTGGATTTGAGATCGGCACGTAGAGTCCGATCCCAGGTCTTCCGTGGAGGGGACACAGTACTGTAGTAAAAAAACACAAAATGAGAGAAGAAACCTCCGAGAAATGTGACAACTGCAAAGAAGGCTACTGGGCATGCTACCAAAATGTACGGAAAAACTCTTATCGTATTAAAAACCAAGAGAAACGGCAAATAATGTTCCTGTAACATTATTTGCTGGTTCTCTGGGTTTTTAATATGACTTAGAGTTTTTCCGCACATTTTGGTAGCATGCCCAGTAGCCTTCTTTGCAGTTGCCACATTTCTTGGAGGTTTCTTCTCTCATTTTGTGTTTTTTTTACTACAGTACATTGTTCCCTGTTATGATCCTCACAGCGTACCCTGCATCGTGTGGTATTTGTAGTGCTTCTATGATAGTCGGACCTTTGGCCTTTATGACATCTTAACCCCTTCTGTAATCTGTAGGTCTATAATGATATTCTATCTATATTTTGACAATTTTTTTAAGTTTAAGAAGGATCTGTGATACTAAAAATATATAAATAGTTTGAAGCTTGTTAATTGCTGGAGGCCCTTTTTCAACTGATTAAAATAGTCTATTAGTAGCCACAGTAAAAGTTTAAGGCATGACACTGGTACTTACAATGCTATAGTCTATTTATTAAAAGTCGGCCAAAGCTCTTGAGTACTAACCTCTAGACCTGATCACATTCTAAGGAGATCTCCCAAGAAAAATTGACCTACGCAGCGTTGGAAACTTCTCACCGAGGCGCTATGACATGGAGTGCATAGTGCCTCGTGAGAAGTTCCCAACGCTGCATAGCTCAAATTTTCTTTGCTTAGAACGTGATCAGGTCTGGAGGTTAGTTTTTAAGAGGTTTGGCGTAGTTTTAACGAATACACTATAGCATTTCCAGTATTTATTATCATGGTTTAATGTTTTTAATGATAACACTTCATAAATTAGTGAACAAAATTCTCTCTGCTTCAAAATTCCTCACTTGACCCTTTCACTGCCATTGTTATTTTCATCGTATTCTGGATTTATGTATGTACACTCGGTACAAAAAGTATCTGCACCCCTACGCTGATCATCAGGTGTGTACAACTCGATAGGGTTGGTACCTCTGCCTGCAACTATATCCGATCGTCTCTGACACACGGATATAGTTGCAGGCAGAGGTACCAACCCTATCGAGTTGTACACACCTGATGATCAGCGTAGGGGTGCAGATACTTTTTTGACCGAGTGTACATACATAAATCCAGAATACGATGAACATAATAATGGCGGTGAAGGGGTTAAGTGAGGAATTTCTGTTTTGTGTATTATGTTTCATTTGTTTTTTTGCTAAATATTTTGTTCCACATACTGTATTGACTTTGATTAGTTGTTTTTTGTCTTTATATTGTGTCGTCCCAGTTTTGGATGATATTAAAATTGGCTACTGACTAACTTTAGGAATAAAATGCAAGTTGTTACATATATTTTGTTTTCTTTTCAGGTCAAGTGTTCCCATGATGTAGCAAGAATATGTTGGCTGTTGCCGTGGTGGTATGGCTGCCTGGTCCCGGCCTCTACTGCTTTAAGAAATGTAAGTACTGTACTGTATATTCATAATCGTTTTGTTTTTGGTTGCTTAGTTTATCATAATGTATGTTCCATCAATTCAATCAACATCCAGTTACTTAAGCAGTTGACTTGTGTTGATGCTTTTAATAAACCAGTGAAGTGGCACTTATTTCTGAAGGCTTATGATACTGCGGATCATAGAGTTACTGTACTGATGACTATAAACATATATTTTTTGTTTGAAAAATTGAAGTTAATGCGAGCGCTCGTGAATCCATCTTTGAGAATTGGCGCTCGTACAATACAGTACCAGCCTATTATTATCTACAGTTGTTGGCTTTGTTGTACTTTGTCGTGTATGGTGGCGGTAATAAGTCATGTCCCAGCTGTCATTACGTTTGGCTCGCTCTGTGCTGTATTAATGTCTGTCAGATGTTGAATAGGGTGGGTAAGTGTAGGAACATGGCCTTGGCCGTGCTCGGAGCCTTGGGGCTGTTCGGCCAGGCAGCTTGGGGAACAACAACAACATGTTTGTATATATCACTCAATATGAAGAAATGAAGCTTGTATATTGGTGATACCAATTATTGATCAAAATATACTTGGTGCCGAGACATGACTTATTAGCACCACTGTACTTTGTCGTGTACTATTATGCATTTCTATAGTTGGTGTTTACTTGTGAATATTTTGATTGTATTTTCTTTGCTTGGGTACTTTATATATTGGTTAGACACATGGTTTTCAGTATGGCTTGATTGGAGTAGTTTGCTTTGTCATTGGAACTCTCTCCCAGAATCAGTATTTCCCTGTTCTTATGACTTGAATTGCTCCGTGTGTCCTGGCATTTTGGTTCGAACGTCCCTTGATTTTGGCCCTGTCACTCTTTCAACTCTGGGGGAAGACACTCGCTACACGCAGTTTTGCTTTTTGTCTCCCTCACTCATATAGAAAAAAACAAAGGTTTTGCTTGTGTATGGGTATATATTTGATAAGCTCTTGTTAGCTTGAATAGTTTACTTTGATATTTTCGCTACTTTTGAAATGCCTCCTGTTGTTGCTCGTCAGTTTGTTTTTAGTTTTATCAATAGTTTTGTTTGGATATTATGTTAGTTTCCTGAATGTTTAGCGTTATGTTGCTTTTGTTGTTTATCTTATATAGTTTGCTTAACCCCTTCATGATTGACACATCTTGACAGTACAGTAACTTGGCTATCATTTTGCATTGTTTTTGTCCGTTAACCCTTTGAGTACCAGAAGTAACTTGGCTATCATTGTACATTGTTTTTGTCCGTTAACCCTTTGAGTACCAGAAGTAACTTGGCTATCATTGTACATTGTTTTTGTCCGTTAACCCTTTGAGTACCAGAAGTAACTTTGCTATCATTTTGCATTGTTTTTGTCCGTTAACCCTTTGAGTACCAGCGATGTGTGCTAGATTTGTATTGTGGCTATATTTTGACGATTGGTGGTTGAAAGGGTTGGTGGAGATATTATTGAAGCCTTATTTTTGGCTAGAGGTCCTTCCTAAGCTGAATAAAGTGGTTGAAAAGAGTTGGTAGATATATTGAAGCCTTATTTTTTGCTAAAGGTCCTTCCTAAGCTGAATAAAATAGTCTTGCTGTCAGAAGATTATAAAAAGGACCTCTGGTATTGAATGAGTTGATGGTGCTTATTTTAATGTGAGAGTTGCTTATCTGTTATGCGCAGTGATTTTGATTTGTTCTTTTGTCTAGTCGGTTTATTTTGCAAGTTTGTCTATTGGTTTGAATATTTACTTTATATACTTCATTTCTGAAGAAAAAAAATTAGGTTGGTCATTATTGTTTGTGCATTCAGTCATTAGATCCCTGTTGATGCTTTATTTCCCTTTAATTTTGTTGCTCAAGCATAGCTTCCACAATGTTGATAAGTTCTTTTAGTTTTGATTATGGTAATATTCGTCTGATGAATGATAAGTTATATAATTTATTAGTTTCCACATAGCAATTTTGACTAGTTATTTGTTGCCTTTGTCCCAGTTTTAGTTTGCTTAGTTTGAAATTTTAATTTATTGATGAAACATTGCTTAGCAATATAGGTATGTCATATTTACTTAGGTCCTTACTATGTTGTATTTCTCCGTACCAATAATTGATGCCTTCTTTTCCACATAGCAATTTTGATAATTAATTTGACTTTATATTGTCCTTGTCCCAATTTTGGTTTTAAATTTTAATTAATTATCAGTATATGCTCAGGCACATTTCTTTTTATTTAGTTATACTTGTATTAATCTGTACTCAGTTCAATATGAGAGACTCCATATTATTGGTACATGTACAGTGTTGACAGTCTCTAAGCCACTCAGAAATTTATATTCTTGTTAACCCGTACAGCCCCAGCGCGCGTCGGCGATGTATGTAACGCACAGCCCCAGAGACGCGCCTGACGAGTCACCCTAATTGCGCCGACCGTAACCTCAGGTGTAGCCACTCAAGAGGGCTAAGATTTGTATGGGAACTGTGTACGTATCCCACGCAACCGTGCCAATGGTTGAAAACTCTCAAAGTCCACGTGAGTGCACAATAACCTGTTTTTTGGGGGTAATTGCCTTCAATTTTTTACTCTTGTAAAATAAGTTTCCAGGGGCTCTGTAGGACCATTTTTTAAGCTTTTTCCTAACTCCTTCGCTATTGTTTCTGGAATATAAAAAAAATGTTGAAAACCGGCAGGGTTCTGGTGAACAAACATTACAAAACTAGCCGGGGCTCCACGGGTTAAGTCCATGATTATGTATATGAATCAGTCACTTGAACCAGTTTTTATTTTATTAAGTTATTTCCATACCGGTAGCAATTTTGACGAGTCTATCTTGTGTAGTCAGTTTATTTTGAAAGTTTTAAATTATAATTTGCCAAATGTTACAAAGTTTATTGAGAAACAAGTATACCAGGTCAATTTTATTAAACAGAAATAACAATAAGTGTTAAAGGTTTGTTAATTATAATAATCATTCATAAAACAGTCCCATACAAAATATCCAGCACCCAACAAAAATTACAGTAAAACCTTTTAGTAACTTCAGTTTCTAAAGTTATTTTGCCCTTATCATCTTTGGAAGTTTTAAATTTGTCATGTCCAATGACTTTAGTCAATGCTGCTTTATAGTTATGATTGAGTTGTATAGTAATCAATTTTAAGTAGATCATTGTCACTGATGCTTTAAAAATCTATAATTGTTGTGATATTCCTAAAGTATTGAAAGTGATCAAATGTGGATTAAAGCCTAATGTTTGTAAGTGATGGAACTAGTAGTTACTATAAGTACATTAAGTGAAATATAAAGTCCATTGAAAGGTACTGGAGGAATTCTATCAATTAACAGTTGTAATATTTGGAAATGGTAAAAGTTTTGAATACCATATCTTGTTTTATTATAATACATGTAATAGGATACAGTTCACCTTAGGTTCATACCAAAGGCTGGACTCTGAATATTTAAATCCCATTCAGTAAGAGTAGTTATAGTAGTCAAAACAATGAATGGAATTTAGAATTCAGTTAGCTTTGTCACTTTGCAAAATTTTGCCAGTCAAAGCTCCGAACATATCAGAAGTGTGGACATGCAAAAATGGCCAAACCACCAAATTTTTTCAAAGTCCAGTCATAGACTGGACTCAGGAAAAAATGTCATTGGTTTGGACTATGGAAAATTCAGTTCAGATGTTAAAAAAAATTCAATGTGAAACTTAAAACAATTTCAGTGGTGTAAACTTTGGAAAATTTCACAAGTCCATTCTTGATGATCAGAACTAGACTTGTGAAATGTTCCAGTTTACTCCACTGGACTTTGAAAATTTTCAGTCACCCCCCAGAAATTTACTAAGTCCATCCTCAGGCTGGACTTGGAGAAATCAGTCAAAAGTCTATGGGGTGAAACCCAAATATTTCACACCACAAAAACTTTTCTATCAAGATTCTTACTGGCAATTTGTGGAGATTTCAAACCTAACCTCACATACCCAGTCTTGTCATTGGCTCAATGAACCCGTTCAGTACTGTCACTACATATTCTGGCTAACCTCAATAGATTTTAATCATCTGAGGCTAGCCAGATAGTGACCGTACCAAAAGGGTTAATAGAACTCATGACAAGCATGGGCTAGAGATTAAGTTTGAAATGCACTAAGAACACATGCAACCCAGAAAAAACAGTACACAACCAAACAGTCAGAGAAACATTACTTGCCATCTTAAGAGACTTTAACACCAGACAAATAAGAGAGCTCTGAACTTTATCATTATGCTTCTAGAACATTCAACCACATTACTTAAAAGAACTTTGGTGTTAGCACTTTCAGTAATGATGGTTGAACATATCAAAGTTCATAATGATCTTTGGTTGTCACTGTTCATTCTAAGTTGCTAAACTTTATATCATGAGTGTGCAGTATATAAATATGGTAAACTATCACATAACAGCCAAAGAAACTTTTAATGATTTATAAAAAATCCATAAACAAATCTTAACAAATTTATTACTTTTATTATGAATGTTATTTATGAAAATAATATTACTTTCTTTGCATGTTAAGTGATATTTCACTTACATGCAAACAAAGCATGTATTTTCATACATGGCATATGAATCTTAAAATAATCTATTATTACCAATTTAAATACTTTAAATCAACCAACTATTTTTAAATCTTAAAGGTATTTTGGCAGATATTTTCAGTCAGTGATAGACAAAACCAACATTTAAATATGCAAACCAAAGATATAAAGTTTTAAACCTACATAAATGCAGTCAAACCATTGCTCACATGATACAGTACACTCTTAAGCAAAAATAAGTACACCAATGGAATCATGAACCTTTAACACTCATAAAAGAATAAGTCATGCTGGCTAAGGAGAAATTGTATGCACTTCAGGAAAACCTCTAGGAATAATAAAGTATAAAACTCCATTAGACCCAGATCCTTCCAAAGCTTTATAAAATCATCCAATAGCCAGAATTAAAAAGTCATGCTGGCTAAGAGAAATTCTATGCACTTAAGGAATAATTAAGAGCATAAATGCCAAAATAATTCCAAAGAAACATAAAATAATCAATTATCCAGAATTAACTTACTCATATTTATCAAGGGGCTGATAATCACTCAGTAATTATAGCACTAAATATATAAAGGCCAAAATTCTAAACCAATTCAAATATGATGCACTTTGGGAATATTGGCTAGCATTCAATTATATTCAGCTTAGGAAGTACCAGATCAATCTCAAGGGTTAATACATTACTATTACCCCTCTCATTGCTCAACAGTCTTCCTAAGCTGCATATAATAGTCAGGTAACCAAAATTAAATTAGTGATTCATAAATGAGAACTAAAAAGGCTAAAGTAAATTAACTGAATTACCACACCTATTTCCTAGTCAACTCTTCCAAAGTCATAGAACTCGCATAAAGTGATTACCCATTATTAATCTTAGTGGCAAAGATATCTGGCTTAATTATAATAGAATAGTCTTTTATAATTGCCCAATATTCTTTACCATTAACATCAATAAACGGTAATCAAGCATGGGATTTTCATCATTTGGAAAGAGTCACCCAGGGAATAAGTAGTTAAGTTTCAGCCCATTTCTTCTAGCCTTTTATTGTTTCAAGAAGGTTGGCCTATCATATATTAAAATACAGAACCAAATTTGTAAGCAGTCTATTTTCTTTGAAATATCAATATAAATCCCATCACAAAAATAAAGGGACATTAATATATATCAAAATGCAAAAGTACATTTCCATAAATATTTAATCTCAGTTAAATTTCAGTGGGCATTTTCTATTAATATAACTCATTACAACACTGCATACAAATCTTATGCTGTATCCTAAATTACTTTTTCTCCAATAGGTTCAATAGATTCCATAGCATGTACTTATTTATGGCTAAAGAGTATCTCAACAGAATAAATTTTAGAATGTGCAAACTTTTAGTGATGTCAAGTAGACAGTCTTTGACAAAATCTACTAAAGTATATGGAGTAAAATAATTTCTACTTTATATATTTTAATTTGTGTATATATATATTAAAGATTATTTTAAGTATAGATTTGTTTAAGTCTCCAATCATCACGACACCCACCCTACCCCAGCTCTTGAGCAAGGAGTGTATGGTGGTAAAAACTGAATAATTTTTAAAGCATTCCTAATTTTCCTCTTAAATATACCAAGCCTTATATTTTCAGAGGGAATTACATTGCCTTCATAAATCAATACTTAGTCTTCAACATATACCAAATAATGCACATTCTAAAAAATCATTCCATTAAAGATTTAATTACTGTATTATGCAGTTGTAGAAAAATATGCATAACTTCTATATCCAGGTATTAATAAAGACAACTTTGAGTCGACAATACAAAAAACAAAACTTAAATATTGCAAAATTTCTAGTACTTCTATTTTATTTTTATTTTTTTTAGGAAAATTGTGATTGGGCCTGAGTAATATAGATAGCATTTGTCCTGCTGTCTCAAGTTGGCCAACCCCACCTATGGGGTATGTGCCTGAGTATATACAAATTCCCAAATCAATTACTTCAATTGCAAAGTATTTTGACAAACACTAAGATTTAGTTAAATTTTAATTTCCATTTGGGCTCTGTCTCAAGTCTGCCAACCGCAGGCTATGGGGCATGTGCCTGAGTATATACATAAATACCAAATTTCATTACTTTAAATTTTCAGTCTTTGGGACAAACTCAAATATTCCAAAAATTATATTTATTTAAATGTTAAACTCCCTGTGTGGGCTCAGTCTCAAGTCGGCAAACCCAAACCTATGGGGTGTACACTCTTAATTACTTTAATTTCCAAGTCAATTTTGCAAGCAATATTTTGTTATGAATTTCTTTCTATTAAAGTCTCAAGTAGTCAATATTAAAACTCAATCAGAATAATTATGATTCATCTACAACTGCATCTCAAAAAGTAAACTTTAATCATCTATACAAACAGAACTTGCACCTTAAACTTTCAGTATACAATTACTTCCTTTATTCTGGCTAATAGATTATTTATTCAGCTTAGGTAGGGCCTGTGAGAGTCAGAAGCTTGATCTAGTCATTGCCCTTTACACTCTCAAACGTCCCTCTTAAACTGCTCAAATTTGTCAAAAAGCCAGAATATGGAAAAATATATTGCATTCCAAAAGGATTAATACACCATGGGTTAGGGACATTTTTAGCTCCATGTTAAACAGACAAATAAATACATAAATCATAAATATAACAAATAAGCCCTTTACAAATTTAGTAATAATTGTATAAAAACCATGTATGAACTAAACTTATACCAATTGTACTAATCATTCAATAAAACTATGAACTCACTAAAAGCCTATTAATTATACCTAATGTAGTAGTAATTCTATAAAACTATGAACTAACTAAAAGCCTATTAATTATACCTAATGTAGTAGTAATTCTATAAAACTATGAACTAACTAAAAGCCTATTAATTATACCTAATGTAGTAGTAATTCTATAAAACTATGAACTAAGAGCCTATTGATTATACCTATAACTAAAATCTAACTTTCATACTGTACTATAGACCAAGGCATCACTATCTCCATCAGTCTTCCCTAGTACCATAAAACAATACTTATTAACATATATACTGTAGGTACAGTACTGTATTACTAACTACTCTTCTCATAAGCTATAACCAAGTTTGAGCCATAAGCAAAAATAACACAAATGTAACCTTCCGATTCAAACTATTTTAACGATATATATACCGTAACATTTATAACTATTTTTCAATCCTCACTCCTAAATACAGCTATAAGTCTCTTATATATAGTCCCAATGACCAATTAGAGTTTACAGAAATCTACAATAATCTGCCAAAATTTTTACTTTGAGATAACTGGTACTGTAGAGTAATAAAGCTAATATTTCTAGCATTTGGGAAGAGTCAGCCAGGATATCTTATTTTATAGGCAAATTCCTCAAGAACATCAAAGTAAAATTTTCACCCCCAATTATATAGATTACACTATTCTTAGACTTCACTGGACTTTCATATAAATGACCAACATTTACTTTATTCAGGCTAACATTTGTTATTGAATTCTTAGCCTTCCAGCCTATTAAACTACTTTTCAAAATTTATAGAGACCATTAATCCACTTTACTCAGCTTAGGAAGGATCTAAAGTTATAAATGGCCAATTAAAGTTTGCTTCCATTCCCATACTATTTTTTAATCACTTCAGGTAATTTACTCATTACCGTACACCATTAGGTAAATCTTTTACTTATACATTTAATTTATAATTTAAAAGTTTTATACCAACATTTCACTTAGGGATACTGCATTTGCAACTATATAATATATAGTGCTGTATATTCTTCGAGAGTACCGTATCAAATCACAAATTTGACTGCAAACTTATTTGCCATTAGTCTCACAAACTAGAACTGAGTTTCACTAATGCCAAAATTGCTCTTGCTTTATACTATTTCAAACTTTATTGAAATTGCTATTTTGACAATTACTTAGTCTTCATATATAGTAATTTGTGTTTTAGTTTCTTTTGAAAGTTTTACTTTCAAATTTCTAATACTAAGCTGCCAGACTAATTAAAAAATAAAATTAAAAATACAGTATATAGAACCAATAATTTTGCCTCTCTCAATCACATAGAAAACAAAAATCATGATCAGATCTTTTACCAAACTTATTCCTAGCATATTTTACTATTTATAACTAGTCATTACTACAACTAGATACGTGTACTTCTATTTTCAGCCTAACCCTATCCATTGAACAATACAGCATATCAAAATGTATAATGGGCTTATATGGTATATATACAATTCACATCTCATATTTTTCTTTATTTACCAATGGAGCAAAAAGTCAAAAACTTACAATAGTGCATTAAAATCAGCGTCAGTGAAATAAATTAGGTTAAAGCTTGGATACTGCAGATAAATTCCTTTCCTTAACTTAGGGAGTTAACGAAAGCAACTGTAATCAGTAACCAAAGCTCTCATTCACTTTTACCTTGCCAAGTTCGGTTTGTATAAATTTACTCAGTAAGCAATGTTTACAGAACTCTTACAAACTTAAAATATTTCCAAAACACCAGGATGGAAATGCTTTAAAGTTAATAAACTCCTTCAGGATTAGGAAGCGTTCAGTTTATTCGATCATTAGATGCTTTTAGTCACCTTAGGAAGGATCTATGGATTCATATTTTTTCACCAACCAACTTTACTTGTAAACTCAATGAAAAATACATGTGGCACTCCAAGGACTCTAACCTAGGAGACACAGAAATTCTGCACATAATATAAAGACCGTAAAAGAATTATGCGCAAGGCTAAAATATATTGGGTAGATTTGAGTTGCCAAAGACCTTCCTAAAACAGAAATTATATACAGATCGAATAAACTTTATGCGCATCTTAATACCGAGGGAGCCAAGACTCTCCAAACATTGCTTCCGAAGGAATATAAATGATACCAGTGGAACAATTAATACCCCGAAGCTAAGCCTACATAAACAAACTCTCTCTCCCTCTCTCTCTCAGTTCATCCCTATATCCCGGGCACCACAGGGGCAGGACCTGACGTTCGGAATCACTACTTATTGACAACCTTGTTGCGTACTAGCAGGAGACTGTTATGAATGACCGTACTAGTTTTCAGGCTGCAGTCGTGGGCCCGGAATATACTCAAAAAACAAATAAAATAAAAGTTCTACAGCTAAAAACATTAAATTTAAAGTTACCCTCTTAGCATAATCCCACCCCCTATCTCCCAAAATATACTAACAAAACAATAAAAATAAAAGTAATAAATCTAATAAGCAACACTCCATTCTTATCAATTACAAACTCAAATTTACTTTAATAAACTGATTAAAGCATATGGTCCTCCCGGGATTCGAACCCGGGACACCACAAGTCACAACCAGAATTTAATACACTAATGGCATCATATGATCCTCCCAGGATTCAAACCCGGGACACCACACCCAGAACATAAGCACCTTAAGCCATTACACAACTTTACTTCAAAACTCAATGAAATCAACAAATACATGTGGCACTCCAAGGACTCAAACTTAGGATACTCACAAAATTATACTTTAATTTTTAAGTTAATCCACCCACCTAAAACCCAGTCTCCCCTGCCCGAGAGATATGCTCCGTGGTTCCAATATTAAATTTGTGAACTAACTTACTGCATTCAATCCCCATTTCAGGGTAGCAGTACTGTACAAGGGGCAGATCCCTTCTGGCACTCTTCCATTCACATTCCGGATAAGTAGATAGGTTACAGGATTCAATTTTTGGCAAGATTCGGAGATAATCTCAATAACTTTAATTTTACTTTCATCACAGCTACCCTTAGACAGTTTTATTAAGCTTAGGAAAAATAATTACGAATCAAATACGCTTTGATGCCATAGACCCTTCATAAACTTAATAAAATTGAAGGAAAACTATAATAAAGCATGAATTACAGTCTGGATTTACATTTAGTGAACACTTTTCTATACATTTGTGATAACCATTCACTGAAGTCCCCGATCATTAGGGCACCCACCCTAACCCAGCTATACGTCAGCAGGGAGTACATGGTCAAAACTGCATCAAATATGTCTTTGTCCCAATTTTGGTTTGTTTAGTTTGCAAGTTTTACATTTTAATAAATAATTAGCCATTTGGATTATTGGTCTTTTCTTTTTACTGCGTTCCTTTAAGTTGTTGGTTTATTTTGCAAGTTTTACATTATAATTTAAGTTAAAAAGATACTTCCAACTTTCTTACATTTTCCCCATTTGTGTGGCATTTTTATAACTTTTTATGTAATTTAGAAGAAATCGGCCTTTGGCCGAGCCATTTTTCTACCGAAAAAGGGACCAATTTATTTTGAGTGTCTTTAGTATTTATTTAAACCTTTGAAGTCAAGGAATTTTTTATTAATTTATATTTTTTCACCAAAACTTTACTTATAAACTCAATGAAATCAACATATACAAGAGACTCCACGGACTCGAACCTCTGATACTCACACCAATATTCCGCACATTTATGCATTATGCTATCAAGACAATTAACATAGAAAAGTCATATTACGCTATCAAATCATGCCAAAATATTACAATCCTTCTTAACCGTACCTATTCTTCCATCACTATCACACATAGTTAATAAAGTATCCTACATGTTCCACCGGGATATCATTTTAAAGTTTACCTTGTAAGCATATCATTTGGCTACATTCATGTTTAGAGGATATATCACGTTAGGCTGGATTTAGAGGTAATAGAAATGGGGGAGGGGGAGGGAGGATTCAGGGCGCTACAGGACAGACCGTCACTTTCAACATCAATACTAATATTCGCCGCGCTCCCTTCAAAGTCCGGTACTAACGGCTCATACTTTCTCTAATATTAATGATGTACAGGCTGTCTGCATAGGCCCAGAATATACCAAAAATAAATTACAGTACGCTAAGTCAATACTCATATCCGCCGCGGTCCCTTCAAGGTCCGGTACTAACGGCGGATACTTTCTCGAACATTTACAGACAGTCTTTGTAGGCATAGCATACTAAAATATTATAGTATGGACAATTTTCTATCAAAATATGTACGAAGGGTACTTTTTAAGCTTGATTGAAGTCTAGAGCAAACTATATTTTTTCTATCGAAACATTTGTTTTTTTGTAAAGTTAGATTGAAAGTCTACAGAGCAAACAAAGACATTTTCTATCGGAAAATGCACAAGGAGTGCTTTATTTTAAGCTTTATTGAGGTCTAGAGAGCAAACAAATTAATAAAAAATAAATAAGCAATTAATTACGCCGCTCTATAGATAATATTTCTTATATTTTATTTTAAGCCCTGCGAGTCTTTTTCTAGACTCCGTGGTCTGGTTAAACAAACTTAATTTATTTTAGCAAGCGTTTTCTCCAGCAATTTTATTTTGACTTTATATTGACTGTCAAAGTTTTGGTTTGTTTAGTTTGCAAGTTTTAAATTTTAAGTAAATAAGCAAATAAATAAGCCATTCTATAGATATTAATAATAATAAAAAATACAATGGGGAAGGTGACCGAGTATATAGATAAAGATGAAGTACTGTGGGACCAGTTATTACTTTTAACTGTTAATTTGCTAATGCGATGGCGAAGATTTAGGGAACCGATTGTAAAAGAAATATATTCTAATTCAGTGCACGCTCATTTTATTTAATTTTATAGCTTTGTAGTTTTAAGTTTAATTTCCGATAAATTTTAATGAGTTTTACCACAGTATATACGGTGGGGTTTCTATTATTTAAAATTTTAAAGTTATATTAACCCTCTCCGACATATGACGCGATTTTGAGCCTATTGGAGATATTTTAAAGCCTTTGCTACCATCAGGGGTATTAAGAAACTTTTAGTTTAGTTACTTCAACCTCTGCAGTTGTCTGTGAGTTAGCTGTGGCCAGAAAACTAATTTTATAGAGGTAATTATAACAGAACTATTTCTTATTGCTAATCTGGCAACCTCTGAGTCAAATGCGTGAAAGGGTTGAGTACTGTGGGACCAGATATTACTTTAAACCGTTATTTTGCTAATGCAGTAGCGAACATTTAGGCAACCGATTTTTAAATAAATATATTCTAATTCACTGCACGCTCATTTTATTTTATTTTATAGCTTTGTAGTTTTAAAAGTTAATTCCGATAAATTTTAATGCGTTTTTCCACATATAGAAGGTGGGGTTTCTATTATTTTAAATTTATATTAATTTGAACAGTAACTTCTAAAGTTTTATAATTATACAATTTACTTGCTAATACAATACCGAAGATTTAAAAGGAACATTGTAATTCAGTCCAGTCATTTTATTTCACATTAGAAGTTTGGTTTTCAAAGCTAACATTCTGATTATTTTAAATACATTTTTACAAATTTTTGTTAGTGCGTTTCGATAATTTTAGATTTTAAAGTTACTTTTATTAATATGAACAGTACTTGGTTTCAAAGTTAGGCTATATATTTTAATTGCTGTACAAAGTATCAATACTTAAAGTTTGCTGGATTGCCCACTTTAGATAGATTAATTATATTGTCAACTTTTACTTTGCCAGAAACAAGTCCAATTCTATACAAAACTATCCAGCAATTGTAATATTACTTTAGTGAACATTTACTCTTAATTTCATAGATTAATTTATAGTTTTAATTTTCCACTTTATATTTAGCGTGATTTCTATAGCGATTTCTATTAATTATTTTTACTTTAATTTCAATTTGTCCCAAGTTTAGTTGGATTATTTTTAAAGTTTTAAAATTAATTATCTATATATTTATCTATACAGTATTATTATTTACTTTATTAAGGGGGAGGGGGGAGCGGATCATTCTTAACCAACAGAAGACTAATTTCAACAAGGGACGTTAATTTACAACCAACAAATCCAACATAACATAAATATATCCTATCTAACTTCACGAACCTTATTTAACAGAAGCGATGTGTGTGGAGAGTTGAAGTAGAGGATTGAAGATAGACTATTGGAGATCCTAGCGACGTTAATCTTCAGACGTTTAGCTTGAAATAATCTTGAGACGTTGGGAAGCTCTTGGTCGGCTGTACGATCCTTGTGCTGTAAAGCGTAGACAAAGGTTAGTGGATTCCATGCTATACAGATGTGGATATACATGCATCAATTTTTAAGACCGAATGCTCCACACATACGTGCAGTTTCAGGCTCTTGTCCTAATGGCGGCGTTCCAGGCAACCCTGTTAAGGGCTGCTCCACTTTTCAAGTTTTTGGATTTGAGATCGGCACGCATAGTCTGATCACAAGTTTGTTTTAAAATAATCATTTCCGATAAATTTAAATGCATGTTTTTCACTTATTTTGTTTAGGGAGTTTCGATAATAATTAATTTTAAAGAGCGTCTTAAAATTAACAGATAGCTCAAAAGTGACCGTTCAAATTAAAGAAAACAAAATCCTACCCAAAGCTTTTACCTGTACTCTAAAATAATGATTTTCATTAAAAGTGACTCTTAATTCATTACCATCAACATCTATAGCTCCAAAACAATAAGTCAAATTATACCGGTAGCTATAATAACCTATTATTATGTTCTCTCCACCAACAAACTCTACTCCTAAAATTGGTGATGGGCTGCTCTATCAGAGTGAGAACTGAGCAATCTCTGCCATTCCCATAGCTTACTCTGACTGTTCCTTTTACTTATATATTTTCTAGATCTCAAGTGACCGAGTCTCTTCCGTGGATTGACCTCCTAATCTACCAAAATTGGAAGCCAAAGCGTCACATTTTTCCTTTGCCCCTCAACTTTCTCTTCATAATTGCTGAGGGGCACAGGGCCCTGGGTGGGGCTTTGGTTTCATGGGCGTTTCCGCACCCTCCTCGGCTCCCAGCCATGGAGTGGCTTCGGTCACCCAGGCTTTATTGTGGTCGGCAGGGAGGGTTCTGTGGGGGCGCTCGGTTATGGCCTTGGCCTTGCTCGGGGCCGTTCGGCCAGACAGCTTGGGGAACAACAACTCCTAAAATCAATTAATGAAATTAACACACACATAGCTGATTCCAAACAACTATGCAGAACATCTTGAACATTAACATCTATAATTATAGGCTACTACCATATTTGGAAACCATCAGCCAGGGAATGGGTACAAATTTAAAGCTCATTTGCTCTAGCCCTTTTTGAATTACAGACAATAAAACTAAAATAATTATAGACTAGATAGAAGGGGAATGGTAACTAGATAGATAAAACAATTTCTAGCATACCTATAATAAACAGGGTACCGGTATAGATTACTATTATTAGAAGACTAAATACTATCTACTGAACTCTATGTAAAAAAAACAAAAAAAATCCCAACTTTAGAATTTAGACTTCTCCCTCATGAATAGCTCCATTACTTTGGCAATTTTAAAAACTTTTACCCCATAGTCAATATTAAGACTCATTGTGCCATTTAGCCAGCTTCCCTGTCGGCCAATAGGGACTTTTAGGGGGAACCGGCCATATATACAGTCGGTTCCCCGTATCCGCGCCTTACTGGTACCGACTGCGGTCCGTGGATACTTGGAGTGTATTTAACATAGGTTTCAATGCGAAATAGGCTTAGCTCGTACCTGACCCGGCCATCATGGACCCTCAATCCATTATTTTGACCTACATATTATTTGAGAATACTTATTATGAAGAGATAACTTACCACACAAACTTTATTTGAAATCAGTCATTAGGCCTAGGCTAGTCTTACGCATCGCCATAATTTGCCTGCTTTCGTCAGACAGCGTCGGTACGCTTGCTCCGTTTTGATGGTCCCGGGCATTTATTTCCATCATGATTACCTTCAGGCCCACTGTCCCTATCACTGAATGCTCTAAAGGCCCTAATAAATGCGAGAGATAAAGAGGTTCGTGCAGAAAAAGCTTGTAAAAAAGTAGTTTTCAACTTTTCCAACACTGGTCTGTGAACTGCTGCCTCAGCTGGGACGCTGGGTTTACTTCACGCAAGAATGCAAGATGGCCGACTAAAGCAAGAATCAGGATGCGCACCGACCCGCCCGATTCAAATCCGTGAATAGCTGGTATTTTGCGGGTTTTTTCCGCAGATGACGCGTAATGGGATATTTAAGAGTGTCCGTGGATAAGCGGCATCGCGAATGTATGGAGCGCAGATACGGGGAACCGACTGTACATAGAAACAATTAAAACCATTTATTTTTAGGAAGAGTCTTAGGGTGTATTTTTAAGTTTCAAGGTCTAGGGAGCAAACTACAGATATATTTTCTTAACCCTCTCCAACATACAACACTATTTTGAGCCTATTAGGGATACTTTAAAGCCTTTATTACCATCGGGGGTATTTAGAAACATTTAGTTTAGTTACTTCAACCTCTGCAGTTGTCTTTGAGTTAGCTCTGGGCAGAAAATTAATTTTGGAGAGGTAATTATAAGAGTGAGAGAAAGATTTCTTATTGCTAATCTGGCAACATCTGCGTCATGAGTCAGACCTATGAGAGTTCCGTATGGAGCTCGGTGGTCTGGTTAATCTGCTCTACATAACTAACTGCGTCACGAGTCTCAAGGGGTTAATCAACATTTAAAACTACGATTAAGCCAAATATTAATCAAACTTTAATACTTTTACTTTTACTGAAACTTCTATTTTACATTAAACGAACAACTCAATTTACAATACAGTTTGTACAGTTGCCCAAATAACTTCTGGTCCTATGTGATCTTATACATGAAATTTTATGTGCACATTAAGATTTATTATGCAGTACAGTAGTTAACTCTGAAGATTACTCACCTCTTTATTCATATTTTTTCACCAACCAACTTGTGGCACTCCAAGGATTTGAACCTAGGATACTCACCAAAATTCCGCGTATTTATGCAATAAAGGTGAATAGTAAACTGATAATTTCTTTAATAATTCACTCCAACACCAAACGCATCTCAAAGAAATTAATGAAACCAAGCATGTGATCCACCAGGATTCGAACCTAGGTTACCAGATTGTAAACGCTATCCATTACACCATCAAGACTCAAAAACATCACAAGGAATAACTTTGATGGACAACTGTACAAAGACTGCTAAACGTAAAATAAACTAAATACCAACCGTATAGTAGTATTGTAGGGAAGTAGTGGTAGTTTAGTCCATTGAAGCTAATAGTAGTCCACTGCAGAGAATATTAGTCCAGTCTTGTAGTAGTTCCAGTCCATTGAAGAGAATAGTAGTAGTACCGGGTAGTCCATAGAATATCATCTTCAATCTAGGTACGATCCTCCTAAGTCTTCTAGCGCTGTAATACAAGTAGAAAAAATATATTACTTATATGGATTCAGTGCCATTTCCTAGCCAAAGATTTTATACTCCAATTTGTTGCTCATGTAGTAATGTACGGTTGCGCTAATAAGTCATGCCACAGCAGTCATTAAGTTTAGCTTGCTCTGTACTGTATTAATGAGTCAGATGTTAAATAGGGTGGGTAAGTGTAGGAACATTTGTAGATTTCACTCTACATGACAAAATGAAGCTTAGATATTGCCGATACCACGCTTTTACTGTGCATTATATTTGCCTATTCAGGCATTTTGAGCCACGTTTCTTTACCACAAACTTCCAAAACTCAAAAATTGGTTAAACTTAAAACAAACACTTCAACATACTAACCGAATATTAGTCCTGTAGAGTGGTTCATCGTTAAAGTTAGTCGCCATCACCGACGCTCCATCAGGCCAGAACTGCGTCCACCACACACCAGGCCACAACTCTGCGTCCACCACACCACTGCATCCACCACCAGGCCAAAAACCATGAGTCCACCACACCACCATCGGGCCACAACTGCGTCCACCACACAACACTGCGCCGTCCACCACCACTGCATCCACCACACAACACCAGGCCACAACTCTGCATCCACCACACCACAAGACTGCATCCACCACCAGGCCAAAACTCTGCATCCACCACACCATCAGGCCACAACTACGTCCACCACCAGGCCAAAACTCTGCGTCCACCACACCATCAGGCCACAACTGCGTCCACCACACAACACCGTGTCTTCCACCACACTACACCAGGCAAAAACTCTGCGTCCACCACACCATCAGGCCACAACTGCGTCCACCACACAACACTGCATCCACCACCAGGCCAAAACTCTGCGTCCACCACACCATCAGACCACAACTGCGTCCACCACAACACTGCATCCACCACCAGGCCAAAACTCTGCGTCCACCACACAACACTGCATCGTCCACCACACCACCATCAGGCCACAACCGAGTCCACCACTACTGCATCCACCACACTACACCAGGCCACAACTCTGCATCCACCACAAAACACTGCATCGTCCACCACACTACACCAGGCCACAACACTGCATCCACCACCAGGCCAAAACTCAGCGTCCACCACATATTTTTTTTTCTTTCTAGACTTCCTTATCCCTAATTAGAATTTAAAACTTTCAAAATAAAGAAACCAAAACGTTGACAAACTCAGTAAAATGACAACTTATCAAATTAGATGTTGAAACTATAATATTTAGCTCCATTAGTTTAGATTTAAAAGTATCTGCCCCAGAACTACGGCGACTTTGAGACCTTTTGTGCAATAGAGACTGCAATTTAGGAGGAACCTGTCCTAATATGGGGCATTTTTCTAATGAAAATTGCACAAGTTCACCTCTAAGGGAGTCTTTGGAGAATTTTTAAAGCTTTATGGAGAGTCAGCAAAGAAAAATAAAGAACATTTATATACACAGAAATATAAAAAAAAAAATCTACTGAATGTGCAAAATTACAAATTGACAACTTACAACTTGAGGGTGCACCACTTGAGGGCAGAGTCCATCAACACAAGTCTCTGCCAACACACCACCGGAGAAGAGCCGACCGACAGGATCGGTACATTGAGGCGATTCAGTCTTGGCCACCAAGCAAAAATTGTACAACAATTAGAGATATTGAAAGTACAGTATAGGCTTTTATTCCTAGATAAATTTTATTCTAGTTAGTGATAATTAAGTCTTTATTTCAAGGCAATCGGTAGGATACATAAATGTTAATGTCAAAGCAAAGTACCGGTACTGGATTATTACAGTACTAGATATATTTGGAAAATTTTGTCAAGCTTAGGAAGGATAGCTAGCAGGATTAGTAATTTTTTTTTTTTTTTTTATAATGGTCCTTTGCAAGCTGAATAAAATAGTAAAATACTTTCCTCCATAAAATTACAACCAAATCACCAGTACCGGTACAGAATTTATTAAAATTTACGAAATACTAACCAATATTAATATTCTAGAATTCTTCCTCAGGGTTCCCCACAGGATTCCTCTAGTCCCTTATCCTTATTTCTGCCCTAGAGTGCGAGGGGAGGTTGGTCGATTCACTTCCGTCCACACCACGCCCATTGCTTCCTCCTTCCAACACCAAGCCCACATCCGTCCATTACCAAGCCCACATCCGTCCATTACCAAGCCCACCGTCCATCACCATGCCCAGCACATCCGTCCAACAATCCTCCAGGCCCACAAGTCTCCCTCGGCAGTCCACACCACACTAGAGCGAGCAGAAGGTTTAGTAAACATTGGGAGATATTCAAAGTAAAGTATATACAAAATATACAAATTACGGCTACTTTTTATGTTTTGGGAGCCTACGGAACAAACAATCTTTCTGAAGTACAGTATAATATGCTGTACTTCAGAAAGAATTGTATAGTATACAATTAAATATTAGAGTACGAAGTTAATTAGGCTACTCTACCAGTAATTTCACTTTTAACTTTCTACATTAGAACTTCTGTTTAGTAAACTTTAATTTTCATTTAAAAATAGAAACTAAATTTACTCTAAATTCCCACATACAGTACTCACCAGTCCCGAACCCTGATCTCTGGGTGAAGGTATGGAGGGATAAGCCTTTATAACGGCACCCCTTAAAAACTTCCGTTCCTAATTTCTGAAGGGTGTAGAGAGGGGAGAAGGTGTTTGAGAGAGAGAAAGCGGTTAGAGTAGCTTTATATTCTTGATTGAAGGGCTGTTAGAGTTTGACTAATAAACCCTACCAGAGTCCCAGGCGGCCATGCGGACCCAAACAGCACAGGTAGGGAATCACAGGTGCCGAAGTAACCCAACGCCACAGGAAGATCTTTGTGCACTTGATACCAGTCATGGAGGCCAGAGTCCATGTCACAGCCACAGCGAACAGGGAGGGTGAATTAAAGATTCCAAAAGAGACTAGGCTCCAGTTTGATTCCAAACAAGATTAAGCTGCGAGAGAGAAGTCAGATTCCAAACGAGGAGGCTGCAGGGAGTGTAAATTCAGATTCCAAACAAGGAGGTGGCTGTAGCGATGAAGGGTCCGATGGCAATAGAAGCGAGGGCAGTTAAGGTACTGTAGTGCTCATCCGTCTCTTACACCATCCAGCATTAAGGGCAGGAGGAATCTGGCAGGGCGTCCAAGTAGGTAAATTTGGTTTGAAGATTATGAAAAGGAATACAGCAAAATTAAATTTTAGGAAGGAGCATTGCGTACAGATATTACAATCCCCATTTCTAAGGGCAACTTTAATTTTCCAAATTATTTAATTAATTATCAGCACTACGAAAGTAAAGAATTAAGAGTAAAGGGGCAAATCAAAGCGTCTTTTTAACTTAAAATAACTAAAATAATACTGGTCAAACTTGTATTACAGTACAATGAATTCCCCATATTGGAGTTACTTTGCGGTGAATATTAAAGTTACGCAAATTAGATACTTTTACCAATTTTTTAACCCTTCCAGCACAAGGATGCCTTTTTAAATTAGACTATGGCTAAAATAGACTTATGCAATATGCAGTTTAAGAAAGACTTGTGCTACAGGAATTATAGAGATAGAAATTTACCCCTTGGAGTTCTAAAGGTAGATAAGCTAAAAATAGTCTAATGGTAACTAGAATAAGTAATTGTGCTGAAGGAGTTATATGGGCTGGTCTATCAGTGAGAACTGAGCGATCTCTGCCATACCCATAGCTTACTCTGACTGTTCTTTACTTATATATTTTCTAGATCTCAAGTGACGGCACCTCTTCCGTGGATTGACCTCCCAATCTACCAAGATTGGAAGCCAAAGAGTCACATTTTTCCTTTGCCCCTCAACTTTCTCTTCATAATTGCTGAGGGGCACAGGGCCCTGGGTGGGTCTTTGGTTTCCCGGGCGTTTCCTTAGCTCCCCGCCATGGAGTGGCTTCGGTCACCCAGGCTTTATTGTGGTCGGCAGGGAGGGTTCTGTGGGGGCGCTCTGTTATGGCCTTGAATGGGGCCTTGGGGCTGTTCGGCCAGGCAGCTTGGGGAACAACAACAAAATTCAGTTAAATGCTTATAAATTACCTATGGCTCTGGTGGTCAGCAGCATCGGCGAATGCTGCGTCCCGAGGAAGGTTACCAGTGCTTGATAAACCAGACTATCCGAGGGAACAGCTCTTCCTCCCGAGACGCATGGCTGATTAGGCACAGTATTAACCATGGCTTTTCAAGACTTCCGTTGGCACATCCATCAGGTTTCTTGCGTTCTGGTATTCAGTCTAGATTACCCCCTCAGATGGATTATGGAAATAAACTTAAAAAGACCAAAGACAAACTCTTATTTTCCCCATATTAACCCTGATAACAAAATTCAGTATACAAAGGCTGCATAGTATCCAATACAGGCATGTTAAATAACAGTGAAAAGTGAAAAAAAAAAAAGTTATGAGAGAAGTTTTAGCCGATTCATCTACATTTAGTCTTAAAACTACATTCTCAAAAAGGAGAGCCTATTTGTAAACCATTGTTTGAAAGTTTTAAAGATAAATTCAGCAGATACACTACTAATAAAGTACAGTACAGTATGCTAACTTTCCAAAATAATTTTATAAAGTTTACTGAAAATTAAGTTTGATACTGTGTATTAGACATACCTAGAAACTGAGCTCAAATAATAAAACTTACCGCCTTCGTATTCTGTAAAGAACTTGCCGCATTCGACAATATGCAAAGGTGAAGTTACCGAATTTCACTATCTGCAAAGAACTTCCCGCTGCCGAGAATCCAAAATGAAGAACTTCCTGGACTTTGACAATCAGCAAAAGAATTTCCCACCTCACAATCTTCAAAGAACTTCCTGCCTCGCTATCTGCAGAGAACGTACCACCTCGCAATCTGCAAATAACTTACAATCTGCCAAGGCGAACTTACCGCCTCAGGATTCGGAAATTAAGAACTTCCCGAGTCTCCATCTGTGAAGAACTTACCGCCTCACAATCAGCAAAGAACTTACCGCCTCACAATCAGCAAAGAACTTACCGCCTCACAATCAGCAAAGAACTTACCGCCTCACAATCAGCAAAGAACTTACCGCCTCGGGGTCCAGCAAAGAACTTACCGCCATACAATCCGTAAATAAGAACTTATCGCCATACAGTCTGTAAAAGAACCAACTGCCTCGGGATCCAGCAAAGAACTTTCCGCCATACAGTCTGTAAAGGAGAACTTACCGCCACGGGATTCTGTAAAGGAGAACTTACCGCCACGGGATTCTGTAAAGGAGAACTTACCGCCACGGGATTCTGTAAAGGAGAACTTACCGCCACGGGATTCTGTAAAGGAGAACTTACCGCCACGGGATTCTGTAAAGGAGAACTTACCGCCACGGGATTCTGTAAAGGAGAACTTACCGCCACGGGATTCTGTAAAGGAGAACTTACCGCCACGGGATTCTGTAAAGGAGAACTTACCGCCACGGGATTCTGTAAAGGAGAACTTACCGCCACGGGATTCTGTAAAGGAGAACTAACCGCCACGGGATTCTGTAAAGGAGAACTTACCGCCACGGGATTCTGTAAAGGAGAACTTACCGCCACGGGATTCTGTAAAGGAGAACTTACCGCCACGGGATTCTGTAAAGGAGAACTTACCGCCACGGGATTCTGTAAAGGAGAACTTGCCGCCACGGGATTCTGTAAAGGAGAACTTACCGCCACGGGATTCTGTAAAGGAGAACTTACCGCCACGGGATTCTGTAAAGGAGAACTTACCGCCACGGGATTCTGTAAAGGAGAACTTACCGCCACGGGATTCTGTAAAGGAGAACTTACCGCCACGGGATTCTGTAAAGGAGAACTTACCGCCACGGGATTCTGTATAGGAGAACTTACCGCCACGGGATTCTGTAAAGGAGAACTTACCGCCTCGGGATTATGCAAAGATTAACTTACTGCCTCGGGATTATGCAAAGATTAACTTACTGCCTCGGGATTATGCAAAGATTAACTTACTGCCTCGGGATTATGCAAAGATTAACTTACTGCCTCGGGATTATGCAAAGATTAACTTACTGCCTCGGGATTATGCAAAGATTAACTTACCGCCATACAATCTGTAAAGAAAAACTTACCACACAATCTAAAAGAACTTACTGCCACGGGATTCAGCAAAGAACTTACCGCCAAGGGACAACAAAGAAGGACTTGCCGCTACACAATCTGTAAAGAACTTACCACCACAGGATTCAGCAAAGAAATTACCGCCTGTGGGTTCAGCAAAGGAAAACTTACCGCCACGGGATTCATCAAAGGAAAACTTACCGCCACAGGATTCGGCAAAGAACTTACCACCACAGGAATCAGCAAAGAAATTACCGCCTGTGGATTCTGCAAAGACGAACCTACCGCCACGGGATTCAGCAAAGGAAAACTTACCGCCACGGGATTCAGCAAAGAAATACTTACCGCCTCGGGATTCAGCAAAGAACTTACCGCCGTGGGATTCAGCAAAGAAGAACTTACCAACTCTTATCTTCAGAAACATAACTAGCTAACCTGAAGAAAATTATTTACCGGTATATATAATACAGTATAAATAGAACAGACTCAAAGGTACTGTAAATTCCAAAATAATTAAAGACCTTTTTGCATAGCCTATGTTAACCCTCTCGTTCGCTAGAAAATGAACTAGTCTTTTACCCCCTCTAAACGCGGATTTCAAAACAATGATTGACAAATCACCCAAGGATGTTAATCTAATTCTCCGTTTAAGAAAAAAGGAATTCAGTGAGAACTCGCAACACTTAAGCCAAAAACAAAAGCTTCAGACTTTCTATTTTATGCCTCCGAATAGGAAATTCTTTGATCTATTATTGGTTTGGAATCTACTACGTACAATGTGTCCATATGCGATTGGAATCCAATACTTTACAGTATAGTAAGACCAAACTGCTTTGATATAATCATTTGTGGTGAAGAAATTGTCCGATACTCTACATATTTTTAAACAAGTTCCAACTGCCACAGCTACATTACCGGTATACTGTATACGCATATGAAAATAGTCTTTACTTTTTTAGTGATACTTTGTTCTTGCTTAAAGTTTAATTTCTTTATATATTGCCGTAAGTCCACCATTAAGTCCAAGCCGCATGGTGAAGTGAAATGCGGGCATAAAGGAAAATTTTCAACAATCCCTCCTTACAATGGATCAAAATATTCATTAATTAAATTATTTATGGGAGAAATTGGATAGAAATGGCAAGGGCATACAAAATTATACTACAGTACTCTCAACAAAAACACTAGTCATTTAAGTTTTCAGTTAAATTACGAAAGGATCAAATTTTTTACCCATAAATTTGAGATATTTAGAAGTTTAGATTCTTCTTATACACAATTATAAGTACACAGTACAGTAAACCCCCGCTAACTCTGACTCTTTTTAGTCGGAAACCCGCACTTCTCTGAATGGCATCGGCCTCTCTGAAATTTCCCTGTATATATCTGAAATTTCCGAGTTAGACGGGTTTTGTGTCCGGTTTACAATATCCTCTCACTTGGTATTTAAGTGATTTTAGGATGAATTGAAGCCTGTGCCTTTTAATTATTGTGTTAATATTAATTACTATGTACAGTACTGTACTGTCTCTGAAAACAAGGTTCGTATTTGTTATTAATATGATTAATTTCAAATGGGGGGGGGGAATAAAAAATCTCAATTTTCTGACTGACTTTCCTCTTCTAATTCAGAATTTTCCCTCTTAAGTCCTTCGGACATCTCTGAAAATCTGCCTTCTCGGAAATGGTCTCTCCCCAATTAGTCAGAGTTAGCGAGGGTTTACTGTATATAATAAAAAGACAAAGTGGGGATTGGGCCGGAGTAAATAGATAAAATGTATAACTAGTAATTCTTATACCGGTACTAAAAAATGGATTAATATTTTTTGGTTCGACAGCATACTCATTACGCCAAAACCTAAAATTTGGAATACATATTTACAGTACCGGTACTGTATATAGAATGCAATACTGTATTAGAATACCGTATTTCCGAATAAACCGAGAAGCAGAAAAATGCTGGATCGGCCAGGATATACTTTATAAAAACAAAATACTGCAATGAACTCTAGTAATAAGCCATATGAATGTATGGAAAGAGAATGACAGGTGTAAGGACAGAGTGAGAGGTAAACAGAGAGACTTGGAAGGGTGGAATGAATGCAGTGCTGGATGGGAGGAGGGGCGTAGACTGACTGGGGGAGAGGGGTGTATGGGGGCGTTTAGTTCGTGGCCACTCCTTCAGGGATCACCGTGTCTGACAATAGAAATATAGAACTCTAGTAATGCCCAGTGAGAAGGTTAATATCCCCCAAAACATTCCATTTCCAAAACGCAAGTGCATTACTGTAGGCTATGGGTATATACTACAGTATAATAAAATGTTAATTTCACTAACACCAAACTCCTCCCAAGTAATTAACACATTACGAGCAGGCCCGTAAGGAATTTCTACTACCCGCCAAGCGGGGGGGGGGGGGGGTGTACCCTAAATGGCCTTGTTTCCGTGCTCTTTTTCATGCATAAACAAGAGCCAGAGCGTAATATAATTATGTATCCCTGAAAGGGCGTTAATTCAGCTTTCCAATGACACCAGAACCATCATCCTCCGACCACGCGTTCTCTTGCAACGATTGTGCAAGACTAAGGAAAATTCCCTAAAATACGGTAATTTCTTTACATACCTTGTGTAGTGAGGGAGGGAGGGTGGATTGTGTGGAGTAAACGTCAGTAGGCCCGCTGGAACCGTGGCGAACGGTCAGAGCCCGACCTACGCTCCGCCCACCGCTCTGCTCTCTCAAGAGGCAATATTGCTCCAAAATTGCACACTGACTCAAGTCGGGCCCTGCTCTTTGGGCAGGTGTTCTCTATACGGACTTAAGTCTGGCCCCGCTAAATAAGGGTTAAATTAAGGAAAGCATGTGATCCACCAGGATTCTAATCTAGGTTATCAGATTTTAAACACTAACCATTATACCATCAAGCCATATTTCACAACCTCACTAAAGTGGTATGAACCAAAACTAGGAGCTTTCTGAAGGCGAGAGATTTAGTTCTTAATCACAAAACCACATTGCTATTTTATTAGAGAAAGGGTTGGTAGTATCCTTCCCACAGGTTGTAAAACACTGTACAATTTTGTTTTAAAGAAGTACTCTACTGTACATTCAGCGAACTTCCTGTCTCAACCTAATGCCAGCATTCTAGGCAGCCCTGTTCAGAGCCATCTCGCTCTTCAGGTTTTTAAAATTAAAGATAATCGTGTAGCGAGTCGTATTTCTGTCTAATATTACATTCAGTTTAAAACGGGCCTCTAGCAATTAACAGGCTTTGAACTCTTTCTCCATATTAGTTTACTACCACAGATCCTCCTTTAACGGCACAAAATACAGTAGTCTACACAAGGCTAGAATAAAATAAATGCATTTGCAACTACAAAAAGGGGTAAAGTATTAACCATCATCCATTTAACTGTACCGGTATTCAGTAATTTTGACCAAGGTAATAGATCTACAGTAGTTAGACAGCCGGATTATGGTACTGTACTTTCATAGTTTTCACAACCACCAATTTTAAAATAAACATAACTAATGAAATAAATTAAAATAATTAATACAGGTGGTACTCCTGATAGGCTAACCATTAACACTTCCACTTCCGTGTTGTCCTAAACTTAATTCTGGCAACACAAACCGGTAAATTATATTTTATTCAGTTTATAAAAGGGCCTCTAGCAATACAGTAAACAGGCTTTCAACTATCTCCCTTTACCCTTCTTACTACCACAGATCTTTCTGAAACTGCAAAAAAATTGGCTATAGCTAGAATATAAACTAAATGTTGCCAGTACAGAAGGGGTTACCGTAATTTAAAGTACTACAAAATATAAAAGAATACTACGCGCACGATTCTGAACCGAACTGAAAAAATAATCATGAGTCGTGGCATAGTCCGTAGAACTTCGGCAGATAGAGCCCTCACCGTCAAAAGGTTATTGGTAGATTTAAAGCCTGGGAAACTTTACCTAGCGATTCGTAACAAACTTCCAATATTCATGGCCACCCCTTCTCGGGAATTAGGCTACAGTGTGGCAAAAATATAAAATACCGGTACTATGCATAAGATTTGGAACCGAACCGTTAAAATACCCTTTGCAATTAGATCTGAGATAAGTCGTTCCGGAACTACTTTTTCGCTCCATTAGTTTGGGGACAGACATTTCAACATTAGTTTGGTGATAAGACTTCATTCCATTCACTTTCTATTTTCAGTCGAGCGATAGGGAGACCAACTTAAATTCTGCCTTCAGCCGTGATATTGCACTTTTGAAAAATTTACAAATAGGGTCTGGGTGGGTATTGTGTTTTTAGTTTGAAAGAGGTCTGGGACCAAATTTCTGCTAGCCTAGTGGGACAAACTCTTTCCTCAAAAATGTTAAATACATAAAACAAACTTTTTAATTTGAGAGTTTATGGTTTTAGTAGAATCCCTTCACTTTTAGCCCCATCAGTCAAGAGATCAACACTCAATTTTAAGAACTGCTGGTGCCATTTAGGTGGCGATTTTATCCTGGCAAGCGGAAAATTAAAAACATAATTTTTTTAAAGTTTGGAGGTCTAGGGAGGAAACTATTACTGTATAAAGATAAACCCTATCCCCCTTAATATCATGACCCAAGGATACCGGTACTGGAAAAGTCTCCCGAAATAAAAATAAACAAACAACTAGCCCCACATTTTTACAACCAATGCCCGGTTTTAGTAAACTTTCCCTGTTCATGTAAACCCCTCTCCCCCACCCTGGAAATTAGTGTTAACCCATTACTGTATCTAACCATCTAAAGATACTGCCCCTCCCACTAGTGGGTTAGGTCAGGGTGTCAAAGAAGAGCAATATTGTTAGATTTAAAGGAATATTAATAAATATCAAATGCTAGCATTTTTTTTTGCTATTATATAACTTCTACAGAAAATTTAACCATAATTTGTTTTTAAAGCTTTAAATTTAAATTTTTATATACAATTAAATACTAAAATTAATCTAACCTTTCCGTTGACACCCTGGTTAGGTTAGGCTTTGTTAGTTGGGCTAGGTTCAGGGAATATGAACTGGGCAACTTCGGAGCAGGGCGAGTTCCCCAAGAGGGGAGACTTACTGGTAATTTTGAGGCAATTAGTTTTTCGGGTTGTCTTCCAGTACAGTATTCAAACATAAGAAATTTGACAAGATTGTGTTTAACGATTGATAAGAGTTACCGGTATACTAAAGGCTAGGATTTTAGTTTGCTCCCTAGACCTCCAAGCTTAATTAATAGCGCCTTTCTAGATAAAGGAAAATTTTGGTAGAACACTTCCTGAATTACATGCTTGCCATTGCTTGCCAGCAAAAAAATTACTCAAATGGCATTAAGTCTCAAAATTGAAAACCATGGCGAAAAATCTTTGCCAAACTAATGGGGCGAATTTCTTAAAATCTCAAGTAATGGGCTTTTACATATGGGAAAAGGCGATCCAAAAAAAAAATATATATATATATATATATATATTAAAACTTCCCCTTAAATCTGGGTTCACCCTACAGGTCTTTACCTACCCCCTCGAGCCAATTGGGAAGTTAACAGTACAGTACCGGTACTTTTATTGATAAAAGATAAGTCTAATTCGGCTAGAAGTTTGATTGTGGTAAATTTTTATCACTTTGAAGATTAAAAAAAGTTTTGGAAACCATTTGACCATTATATGCAGCTCAAAGGATCTGTGGGAATTGGAAGGGTAAATACTATCTAAATTAACCCTCAGACTTCCATATACCCTTCCTAACCCCTACTGTACCAGAGCATTTCACAATTTAACCCAAGAACTGCTAGAACCTGGCACAAAAAAAATAAAAAAATAAATTAAGGTTGGGGTATAACTGAGGGGGAAGAGTGGAGGATGTGGTACGGAGAGATTCAACTACTTTCCATGAATCACTCAATTTTGATAAATTTCCAAGCACTGGCACGGTATTTGAAGGGTTGGTTTTACACAGGTTTAAATACCATGCTACCGGAAAGACCATTGCAGACCTTGGGTTAAGTACTGGTACCCCTCAATACCAGTCATTTCATGACCAATATTTTTTTAGACGGAGACATTAAGTTTCCCTCACGTAAGTTGGGAAGTAACCGATTTTCATCCGCATTTGAACTTCAAATCAGGCGGTATTTAATACTGTACCGGTAGTTTTAACATCATAGCAAGGGTTTAGTAAAAGGGCCAGCAGCCAAATTCTGTACAGTATAAATATTTAGTTCAATGTTATTTTAATACCACAAATTTTGTTGATATAATTGAAGATAAATATTTAATCTATACGCTCTAAAATCATAAGAAAATTTGTTTTAACCCTCGGCAAAACCTAATAAAAAAGTATGGTACTGAAAAATTTCTTTCGTAACTAGGTTGTCTATACGGTACTTACAGTCATCGTTAGCTCTAAAGATCATATAAAAATGTGTTAAACCCTCTGAAAAACCTATTATGAAAGTATGGTACTAAAATTTAATTTTCGTAACAAGGTTATCAATACGGTACTTTAAAGTTATCAATGTACAATCAAAGCTAAAGATTGCAGAGTAAACACCATAGACTACATAGACTTTCTTTCACCTTCGTATAATCGACAGCCAATGTTTTGTTTTTATTTACGAAGGGATTAGTACTAAACCAGCGGGGGTGTGGGGGCGGCAACCCCCACCCATAATACAGTACTAGGTTAGGTTAGGTTGTTAGGTTAGGCTAATGTCTTTTCAAATCACTATCGGGGGTTGTGTCTCAACATCGATTGATAGGCCTAATGGGGAAAATAGGTTTTCTCGAGATTTCTAATTAATTACAAACACTATATATTGATGCAAATGAAAAATTTATTTTATAAAAACCACTGAAAATTAGTGGTATTAAAATAAAAAAAATCCCAATATTTTTCAGATGCTAGTTTGGGATCAAAGAAAATGGGCAAATTTTGCCACACTGCCTATTATTGTATTCCACGGCCGTTAAAATACCCTAGCCTAGACGGGAATGCGATTCCGACCACAAGAGTAATTTAAATAAAGATGGCAATACGCCTATATACTAAAAGAGCAGCGGCACAATTGAGCCAAGTCCAGAGCATATTCTGACCAAATAATAGGCTACATAAAATGTAGCATTTCCGTTGTGAATTTAAGTACTGCATAACAGTGTATGGGTCTAACGCCAATTCGTATTGTGTGGAATAAGAGTCTACAATATAAAGCAGCTGCACCAGCTATGAGATAGGCCATGTCAAAGTAACAGCCTGAAATTTTCGCATAAGCCTTTGTTTTAACTTCCGGAAATTAGGCTAATGGGTAATAAATACGAACACCTATGAATTTAACTTACTAGTACAGCAAGCGGAAGGCAGACTTAAATAATTACAAAGTTAACTCAACCATCCACACATAACCACACAACCCAAAGGCAGCCATATATGCTTTTCCTTAACCCATCATAAAATCACTAAAATGTACTGCGGAAGAGCGAAAACTACACAAGATCGTGCGTCGTAAGAAAATGAGATTACAGAAAACGGGAGTTTCGGGGGTACAGTCAAACCGCGACTGAAAAGTCACTTTAGTGAAGGTTTAATACTTTCATGTATCAATTTAAAGTAAAATATAAATTTCCGAGCATCAAACCATACAAAATCTACTACAAATAGGCCTAGGCTAATATTAACCTATTAGGAGCAACAGAATAGCGACAAATCATGGGTTGTGAAGGTATTTTTAAATATTTTGAACAGGGTATAGCCTAGGCTAGCCGGTAAATTTTCCTTTTAACATGTGCGAGGCCAAACAAAACGCAGTTTCCTAAAAAAAAAATAAAGTAATTTATTAGATTTTAACCTGAATCCAGAAGGCCTTATAAGAGGCTATCTATCTATTGTGTGACGCCGTGATACGGAACGCCTCCTAGGAGTAAAAAAAAAAGCAGTAGGCTAATCCAGGAGGCCCCATAAGAGGCAAAATGTGCGGCTAAAAATCCCCGCTAAAATCATAACACGGCAACCACGCGTTTTAGTAATGTCATCTCAACGACATTCTACACCGAATCTAAAGTTCTAAAATTTGCAAAAAAAAATGACTGCTCTAGGTAGTCTCAATCAGTAGCTACTGAATTATGAAGATAGACTATACCAAAAGGGCCCCGTACACAGCGATCGGGATCATATGAGGCCCCCCGGATTTAGTGGGTTAACACCCATTTCTACTTAGGCCTAGTTGCGGAAATTTCACTTTTTGGCCATAGGCCTACCCCATAAACAATTTCCATATTTTGTCATTAGGCCTAGCCTAACCTGGGCAATTAGATCTCCACCCGATTAAAGATGGCCCCCTTTCCCATATTTATCCCACTGAACCCCCAGCGACGTGTCGTCACAGGTACTCCGGTCCTATGGCACCTAGAGGGCTCAGATTTGTATGGGAACTGCAAGTATCCCACGCAACCATGCCGACGGTTGAAAACTCCTAAAGTCCAACCGTGTGCGCGGTGAGTGCGCCAAAAACTTATATTTTGGGTGTAGGCCATTTGCCTTCAATTTTTTACTCTTGTAAAATAGACTTTCGGGGGCTCCGTAAGACCAATTTTTAAACTTTTTGATAGTTTTTTTTTTGTAGTTATTCCTGCATTCCTAACCCATTCGCTATGGTTTTTGGGAAAAACAAAAATTTCAAATCCTTGGTGGTACATTTATTTATAACTAGCTGGGGCTCATTGGGTTAACCCAGTAGCCTAGAAAATTTTATTTTTGCAGGCATTTAAATTTATAGGCTAGTCATAACATGACTATTACAAAGATTAAAGATACCTCTTGCATAAACTTGCATGCGTCAAATCTGAAAAAAATACCGGCTGGGCTAGGCTATAATTATGGAAGTCAGACTCAGTCGAAGAGTTTAATCTGGCCTGGCCCAATCTTTACCCTTTTAATTCCCATAGAAGCTTCCTAAGCGATCTATAATAGTCAAAGGACATCCAGAATCTGTCAAAACGAGTCAGAACTCCAAAGGGGTTAACAAAACTTACAGAAAAGAGCAGAGACCGGAAGCTTTGTTTGGGAGGCTATGTTAGCAGCTGCGCAGTGCGCAGCACCAAATATTTCCAAATCCTGTCCTCTGCGCATGCCTGAGAATCACACATTAAAAATGGCCGCCTTTCCCATATTTAACCCACAGCCTAAGCTAGAAGATATAAGAACATAAGAACATAAGAAAATGGGAGTCTGCAGAAAGCCGATTGGCCTAAGCAAGGCAGATCCCAGTCCCACACAACCCCAATTCATTACAAAGCCCAATTATAGGCTTCACACTCTAATACCCTGAGGATCATCTTACCAAAATGGTTAGAGATTAACGCAGGATTATGGAGGTCTGCAGAGCGCTGATTGGCCCAACCCGGCTGATCCCCCTTCACACCCAACCCTTCTCGTCCATATGCTTATCCAATTTTATCTTAAAGCTCCCTACAGTTTTAGATCCCACTATAGCACTTGGTAGTCCATTCCACCCGTCTACAACTCTGTTACCAAACCAATACTTGCCTATATCTTTTCTGAAACGAAATTTATCTAATTTGAAACCATTGGTACGAGTTCTTTCGCTATCACTGAGCTTTAGTACATTTGCCATGTCCCCTTTGTTAATCCCACTAACCCACTTGAACACCTCTATCATATCCCCTCTAACTCTGCGTCTCTCTAACGAATGTAAACCTAATTTCTTCAACCTTTCTTCATACGAAAGATTTCTAATATTATGGATCATTTTTGTCATTCTACGCTGTACTCTCTCCAATGAATCTATGTCCATTCTGTAATAAGGACACCAAAATTGGACAGCATAATCCATATGGGGTCTCACTAATGACAAGTAAAGTTTTAAGATAACATCAGCAGTTCTGTTACTCACACTCCTAGAGATGAACCCGAGAATCCTGTTTGCCTTATTACGAACGCTTATACACTGTTTTCTAGGCTTCAAATCATTGCTAACAAACACACCTAGATCTTTCTAATTCTAAATTAGCTAGTTTATATTTAACATTTGTTTGCATCTTCCCTATCTTTAATACCTTGCATTTGTCAATGTTAAACTTCATCTGCCAATTTACTGACCATTCATGTAAGGTATCTAGATCCCTTTGGAGGCACTCTATATCGCTATCTGAATCAATTGATCTCCCTATTTTAGTATCGTCTGCGAATTTACTTATCCTACTAGTTATACCTAAATCTAGGTCATTTATGTATATAAGAAACAACAGGGGACAATTTTATTTGGTCAATATTTACGAGTCACACCACAGCTGGGATCTCATTTTTAACGGTAGTTTTGGGTTCCTATCATTCTATGCTTCATTGCTATATACTTTTTATCCACCGGAAAATAGGCCTATTTTTTTTTCGTTTTTATAGCATTAGGCTAACCTAACCAAAAAACCTAACCTAATAGCCCCCAAATACATTTAAGTTAGGTTAAGTTAGGTTTTTAAGTTAGGTTAATGCTAAAAAAAAACAAAAAAAAAAAACAATAGGCCTAGGCTAGGCCTAAAAAAAAAAAAAAAAAAAATCCGGTGGATAAAAAGTATATAGCAATTAAGCATAGAATGATAGGAACCCAAAACTACCCTTAGAAATGAGATTCCAGCTGTGGTGTGACTCTTAAATATTGACCTTTTATTTCCGCAGGTAGGCTAGCCTAAAGAAATTTATAGAAATTATGTAAGTCATAAAGACCAAGTTACAAAGATTAGATATCTCTTGCAAGTCACATGTGGCAAACTGGCAATCTGAAAAAATACCGGCTAGGCTAGCCTAGGCTATGGATCATGGCAGACTCCGTCGAAGGGTTGATTATGCCAAGCTTTACCCTTTTAATTACCATAGACCCTTCCTTAGGCTTCCTAAGCAATCTATAATAGTCACAGGAAATCTACAATCTGTCAAAACGCGTCAGAACTCCAAAGGGGTTAACAAAACTTACAGAAAACAAGAGCAGAGACCGGAAGCTTCGTGGTTTAACAAGCGCGGTCTGTTAAAAAGAGACCGTAGACGCCCTCTGCCCCTCTCCCGGGACTGACCGAACCAAATCCACGTGGTCGTTGCGCAACGGCACCACTATTCTGTTTTAGTTACACATTTCACAGATTAAACTATTTTTCCTTATTAAAATAATCAGCATCACGTTATTTTGAGTTTTCTTTTACAAATAACAGTTCCCCGATTAAATTGCTATTGGCACTAATAACTAAAATCTAGGCTATAGTAGCTAGAATAAAGTTAAAAGGACGGCACCGGTACAGTTTTTTGTTGATTTTTTTTGTTTTATAATTTAGATGCCGAGACCTACGTCGGTGCTGTAAATGTTTAGAAGACCTGTCAGACATGAACAATAAAATGCCATAATTCAATGAGCTTCGGAGGCATAAACTTTTAAATTAATAACCAATTCCAGTTATAAAACTAAATTATTTTCTCATTCAGGAAAAGTAGACCAAGTTAAAATACAATTACCGCATTTTTTTTTTTTTTTTTAGAGTAACCTACCGGTAATAAGGCTAGAATGAAGATGCCGGGTTTTAAGATAGAACTGTGAGATACGGTGCAGCAGGCTTAGCTATATGTTTAGAATCTGGGAAAATCTGGCACACTACTAATAACTACGATAACAAGTTTCATTTGCGCCCAAGGTAAAGCTAAAACCTAGACAAAGTAAATCATTCCTAAAGTTTTGTTCAAAGATACTAAATTTCAAAGTTACCCCATATAATTATATATAGAAATAGTGACCGGGAAATTTGAAAATCATGGCTAATATTTATAAACTTCCATAAATCTGAAAACAAAATTATGCTATAGGCCTATATTTAAGATTATTAAGTCAAAGCAAGCTTTAACTTATTTGAGACTAAATTTTAACAGTGACAGGGGGCTAGAAGTCTTCCCATTATACAATTCTCCTCTAAGACAAATAGGGGAGGAAACACTGAAGTAGTCTGACCTAGAATAGAAACTTTTAAAGCTTCTGTTCGGGCTCTGTCTCATATCTGCCACCCCCAGTAATAGGGTATGTGCCTGAGTAGCCTAACTCCAATATAATTATACCCCACATTAAAAATAGAAATACTGACCGGGAATTCTGAAAATTAATATATGTATAGCCATCTATAAATCTAAGAATTCTTAAATCTAGCCAAGATTATTAAATCTGCCTAAGATTTAACTTCTTTAAGACTACATTTTAACACTGAAATTAGTATTTTTTTTTATTAGAACTGCAATTTTTATATTTTAAATTTATAATAGCAAAAATTAAGTTAATTTTATCTGCAAGTAAAGTTTTATTCACAAGCATGCTTCTACATTTTACTTTTAACAACTTTCTAGAACTTTTATCAAAAATATTACGTTAAAGGCAAAATTATGAACAAAATACTATGATTCAACACTCACCAGAAACACCAGTTCAGCAACAGCTCTACTGCATTCTAAGGGTAGCCTACCTCTTGGATCGGAATTCTTGTCTAAGAAATATTTAGTTCCTTTTTCGTAGTAAACACTTTATCCAATTTTAGTGGTAGTTTTACGGGACATTTTCAACGCCACCCCTCTATTGAAATTTTATAGGTAAATTTTCGATCAGTTTCAGTTTTATCCACATTAATACGTATTAAGCTATAGGCTACATTCCCCTGCCTTGGGGCTTATTAATCCCTTCAGAATTTTCTAATTTGTAGTCATTCTGATAACCATTACACAAGTTTATTTAGCAATAGCAAATAATCTTCCGGTACCTATGATTTTAGAGGGGTAAACACTAAATAAACCATCTGAATAAGTTTAAATTACACAAGATCTAGATTTAGACATAGGTAAAAACAAAAAAAGTAATCTTGCTGAAGGGGTTAAATCAAAAGTTTGAGCGAAGAGTTCAGCTTTGTCAGAGGAAGAGCTGATGGTTGTGCCATCAGAGTGAAAAAGGGGAGGAAAAGACGAGGAAGAAAAATTGTTGGAGAGGTTTTTGGCTAGATGCCAGAAAGCTTGGGAAGAGCTAGAGTTGGATAGTTCAGTGCATTTATTATTGATGAATGAGTGCTTGGCAAGTCGAAAAACAGATTTGGCTTGATTCCGGGCAGAAACATAGGAAAATGAGATTCCTGAGTTTTAAGGCGTCGGTACTGTTTGAATGCTTCCTCCATGTTGCGGACAGCAGTAGAACAAGCGTGAGTAAACCAAGATTTTTTTGCATTAGACTAAGAGAAAGAAAATGGAATGTATGCTTCCATGCCCGATAGGATTATCTCGGTAATGCGTTGAGCACTTTCAGAGGGTCCTCGGCCACGGAAGCAGAAATAATTCCATGGGAAATCAAAGAAGTACTGCCGGAGAGCCTCCCAGTCGACAGCGCCAAAGTGCCACAAGCGCTGCCGGCTAGGAGGCTCTCCGGCAGTACTGGAGATAGGACAGGTGACAGATAAGTTTATGGTCGGAGGAGCCCAAAGGAGAGAACAGTTTGACAGTATAAGAAGGGTTAGATGTTAGAAACAAGTCAAGAATGTTGGGCTGATCTCCGAGGTGATCCGGGATACGGGTGGGTTGCTGAACTAACTGCTCTAGGACATTTAGAATAGAAAAGACGTAGGCTTTATATATATATATGCTTGTGTGTGTGTGTGTGTGTTTGTTACTGACGACTTACCTTATTATATTGTTACGACTGAGGTTTAAATATATCAGGGCTCTTATTCATTGAACTAGTAATGGCATAAATGCTACAACGGAAAGCGCTAGATCCAACCTCTGATGTATATTCCCAGTGAACAAAGAACACAAATACTCTCCAGAGTTCTATATGCAATAATAGGTTATCAAACTCTCAATAAATGTGCGTCTACTCTAGGCTTAATGTTATGTGAAAACAGCCTATTACTACCTATAACCGAAGGTGCTTGGTTATGGTATGCAAAGTAAGGTGGTAAGGGAAGTTACAGCTTACGTTACTTTAATCAATAAATGTCAGGCACTCCTGCATGAAAGAAAGTGCACTAAAGTCCTTCAACACCAACAAGGAATCTTCTTTAAATGTTAGATGCTATCAAGATGCTCGAATCAGCTCTTTCTGTAACAGAAGTCCATTACACCAAGCCCACGAAATGTCACCAAGTCCCCCTGTCCGACACCGGGGAAATCACTAACTTAAATAGTAGTAGTGCGTCTCTAACTTTTAGGATCCCATCTTGCCAAATAGTGTTATAACCCTTCAGAAAAACAACACATATTCTATCCTTGCTATTTCCCTATTTAAAACATCCTAAACTTACGATTTGGCATTACCGCATCAACGTAATAGAAGATATTAAATAGTAGAAATATAATTTGGAAAAAGCCCCAACACCCGATCATGCACGCTTTATTTAAGTGATTCCCTATTAGTTAATTATTCATATTATATGTAAATTGATTAAACTACAGTATAGTCGACGAGTAGAGAAAATATTACTTCATGCCAATAAGAACGACTGACTTCGCTAAACTCAATTCTTAAAACTTAATTACTTAACCACATTCATTCACCATTTCCATTTATATGAGTCTAACCTGTGTACGGTAACTCAAATTGTGTAAAACAAAAGTTTGATTTGATCTAAGAATCTATAGCCTACCAACCGATAATTGCGTACAGTAAATAGATTTCGCACACGATTTTCAAATATTCTGAGCATGCGTGAGAAAAAAAAATTATGTTCATCAAATAAGTAAAATAAATGCACATGTAAAAAAAATCATGTTCATCATACAAGTAAAATAAATGCACATGTAAAAAAAATCATGTTCATCATATAAGTAAAATAAATGCACATGTAAAAAAAAATCATGTTCATCATATAAGTAAAATAAATGCACATGTAAAAAAAAAATCATATTTATCATATAAGTAAAATAAATGCACATGTAAAAAAAATCATGTTCATCATATAAGTAAAATAAATGCACATGTAAAAAAAAATCATGTTCATCATATAAGTAAAATAAATGCACATGTAAAAAAAAATCATATTTATCATATAAGTAAAATAAATGCACATGTAAAAAAAAATCATGTTCATCATATAAGTAAAATAAATGCACATGTAAAAAAATCATGTTCATCATATAAGTAAAATAAATGCACATGTAAAAAAAATCATGTTCATCATATAAGTAAAATAAATGCACATGTAAAAAAAAATGCTATATATCCTAAATATAACTAATTCTGTCAAAATGTAGTGCTAGAATTACACAAATGCAGTAACTACCCTAGCCCCTAGGGCAATTTCACGTCCCTAGGGTTAAGAGTATCTATGATAATAGGAAAGTGATCACTGAGAAACCAGCCACTGTAAGGAGAGAAAATTATCAGAAGTGCATAATTATACTACTGTAAGATCAATGGAAGAATAACTGTTAAGATGTAAAGTGTGGTGCATAGGGAACCCATCATTGAATAAAGACAAGTTGTTCTGCAAAAGTATAGCTTCAACTTGTGACCCACATTCACCGCAAAAGGAACCACCCCATGATTAGTTATGGATATTAAAGTCACCCAATAGCAAAAATTACGGATCAAGCAGGTCCACAAGGGAGTACAAAGGAAATCGAGCAATAAAAGGTCCAGCGACACCTCTAGGCTACTTGTCCCCCAAAATAAATGATGTGGCTTAAATTGGGTAAGGGAAAATTGGAAAGGGAACTACTGCCCTGGAACTAATGTCTGTGGCAGGATTAGGAGATGTTAGTAGGGGACAGTTGGGCTTACTAACATAACACAGTTATAAGTGATCTTTCGTGTATCTGTGAAAAAAGAGAGTAACATCTTAGTAATTTATAAATGCAATAATCCTTGATGAATCTGAGGGGAAAAAAATAAAGTTATTAATTTACAAACACAGTCAGTCGTGGGTTTGAGTATTACCCTATAGGATTATTGTTTTTTACACCAACCAACTTCACATCTAAACTCAATTAATGAAATCAACAAATACATGTGGCACTCCGAGGACTCAAACCCAGGATAACAGAAGTGAGAAACGGAAAACGGACAGTAAGAGAAGGAAAGGGCCTAGCAAAATTAGTTAGAGTTGGCAGGTGGAGTGGTCGAACAACCCCGACCATTGCACCTGCCAACTCGTAAGCCCCCACACCACGTCAAGGAGCTAGGCAAAGTGGGGGAGGTAATTAATCATGCCACCTATCATGTAAAGTATTTGGGACCTCTGACGCCCAGGCCGCCGCACAATTGGGCCGCAGTCGTTGCCATAAGATACAGAATGGGTTGAGGGGAGCTATTTCTCCCTCATCCCTCATTACTTATTGAAATCAGCATCTATTTTGACGCCGTCGATAGGGAGAGTTTTTGTTTTCCGGCGAGTATGGTGCGCGGCCCAATCATACTGGAGCCCGAATGTGTTGCAGCTCGAGTGAGTGTACACCTAGTCTAATGTAATTGTTGAGCAAAGTGACAGATGTAGTGTGTCTGCAATCACTCTGATCCATCTTGCAGCTTTGTTTTGCATGGCCTGTAGTTTATTTGTTATTGCGAGTGTTTGGATCTCAGACGGTGTCACAGTATTCCAAGTGTGGCCGAAGTGATTTAAATACTGTACTAGAATTTTGATGTTTGCGTTACACTTAGTGAAATTGCTGCGCAGGAAAACCAAGGACTTGTTAACAAACCTTTGCTCTGATGCTGCTAACGTGAGTGGTCCACCTCATGTCTGCTGAGATGTGGACCCCCAATTATTTGTGCGAGGGATGGTTTTGGTCTTGGTATGTAGCTCCGGTCCCATGACGCTCAGGCCGCAGCCCAATTGGGCCGCGTGACGCTCGGGCCACCCCAACAGCTGGCCGTGGGATACGATAAAGGGTTGAAAGCCCCCTTCACCCCTTCATGACTTATTGTCAATATTATATATATTTTACCAGCAGGGTAAAAATATCAGCTGGCCGTAGGATAATATCATAAACTCAAGCAGGCTGCTGTCAGACTGGAGCGTGAGTAAACCAAGCATGAGTAAACCAAGATTTTTTTGCATTAGGCTGAAAGAAATGGAATGTATGCCTCCATGCTCGAGAGGATTACATCAGTAATGCGTTCAGCACTCTCCGAGGGTCCCCGGCCCCAGAAGCAAAAATAATTCCATTCCATGGGAAATCAAAGAAGTACTGCCGGAGAGCCTCCCAGTCGTCCGCACCAAAGTGCCACAAGCACCGCCGGCTGGGAGATTTGGGTGGCCGTACTGGAGAGTAGGACAGGTGACAGAGATAGGTTTATGGTCGGAGGAGCCCAAAAGATCGACAGTATAAGCGTAAGAGTTAGAGACAAGTCAAGAATGTTGGGCCAATCTCCGAAGCAGTCCGGGATACGGGTGGGTTGCTGAACCAAATACTCTAGGTCATTTTGGATAGAAAAGATGTAGGCTTGTTCACCAGGTTGGTCACTGGAATGAGAGGAGAGCCATTGGCGGTGGTTAACATTAAAATCTCCTAAGATGGAGACTTCTGCGAAAGGAGACATGGATACAATGTGTTCCACTTCAGAGACAGCACAGAAATATTTAATATGAGAGTGACAGGATAGTTTGAGCCATAAAGTGGAGAATTCAGAGGAGTCAAAGTCGGGAACACGAGCAAGTAAATTTGTTGTGTCAGCACAGAAATATTTAGTAATAGAGTGACAGGATAGTTTGAGCCATAAAGTGGAGAATTCAGAGGAGTCAAAGTCGGCAACACGAGCAAGTAAATTTGTTGTGTATGTGTATACACAACATCCACCTTTGGCTTTGAAACTAGGATAGAGAAAGTAGAAATACACAGAGAAGGGACTGCTGGCAGCTGCTTCAGACACCCGAGTTTCAGTGAGTAAAAAAAATATCAGGTTTGTTGGAGAAGTTGTGTACAATTGACCAAATAAGTGATGTCGCAGCACCAAATACATTTCGATTAATATTTAGTATCAGCACTATCTAAGCATTAATTCATCATTTCGAGTGAGATATACATACATGTTCCTATGTTTACACACCATATTCAACATCTGACAGACATTAATAAAGTACACAGCGAGCAAAAAGTAATGACAGCGGCGACACGACTTATTTGGCCAACCGTAAAACAAGAGGGAAAGTTAGAGGAAAGGTGGCGAGTATTACAGTTGATAGTAAGAGTGACAGGCCGTGGTCCAGCGCCTATTGATGGGTCGGTTGGTGAAGGACAATTGATGATGATGGAGGCATTTGTGATCCATCCTTTCCACCTGCCCAAATCAATCAATTATGCAAATAACTATGGTATGTGTACTAAAGTACTATCAACGACAGAAGTTTGTTGTTGTTGTTCACCAGGCTGTCTGACCGAACATCCCCAAGGTCCCGAGCAAAGCCAAGGCCTTAACCAAGCGCCCCCACTGAATCCTCCCAGCTTTACCACTAAGAAAGCCCAGGTGACCGAAGCCGCTCCCAAGCGAGGGGCTGAGGAGGGTGCGGAAATGCCCGGGACACCAAAGCCCCACCCAAACAGCCACCGTGTGAATACAAAACAACTGGGGGTCGAATAAGAAGCATCTAAAAGAAGTGCAATTTACATTTAACAAATTCTTTGTTTTTACAATCCCCATGTGTTTCTGATTCACACAGTCGCTGGTTAGGGGAACGAACGTTTGTTGTTGTTGTTGTTGCTGTTCCCCAGGCTGGCTGTCTGACCGAGCAATGCCAAGGCCATAACCGAGCGCCCCCACAGAACCCTCCCTGCTTACATTAATAAAGCCCAGGTGACCGAGCCACTCCAAGGCAAGGAGCTAAGGAGGGTGCGGAAACGCCCGGGAAACCAAAGCCCCACCCAAGGCCCTGTGCCCCTCAGCAATTATGAAGGGAAAGTTGAGGGGCAAAGGAAAAATGGGACGCTTTGGTTCCTGGCAGTAGGGAGGTCAATCCACAGAAGAGACACCATTACTGGAGATCTAGAAAATATATAAGTAAAAGGAACAGTCAGAGTAAGCTATGGGTATGGCAGAGAACGCTCAGCTCTCACTCTGATAGACCAGCCCATCGCCAGACTTTTGTTGTTGATAGTACGTACTTAAGAAAATAACGGGTGAATTATACACAAAGCAATTCTAAAAAAAAGTCTTCTTATATAATTACAAACAAATGCTATACAGTAAATCAATACAATTTTGTTATAAAATGTCATCATAATCATTTTTGAGGATTTACAGTGGGATGACTTCACTTAAGATTGTACTATAGATAGTGCCAGCGAACTTGACAATAATCTTGATCCCTTAACTTCTTATAAATCGAAATTAATGAAAGCAATCGGGCTGACGTTTCTATCATTTGGGAAGAGTCCACCAGGAAATAGGTGTGGATATATATAGGTGTGTCAGTTTGCTCTAGGCCCTATTGAGTTACAGAGAGGTCAGGGATCAAGATTATTGTCAAGTTCGTTAGCGCTACCTATAGTTTATGATACAGTACATAGCGTAAAGGACACATACAGTACTGTACTGGTAAATTAACAACTTCTGAAGTTCTGGGTTCAGGCTAAGGAAAATAAAGTTGTAGACACCATATTTAGAAGAAATACAAAACATACATAATATGAGATTTTAATGGATGAAATTTGTATAATTTGACTTAATGTATGTATTAATTCATACTACTTTACAGCTTGTATATTGGCTAAATATCATTATCTACAATTTGAGCTTCCATACACTTTTGTCTGAAACTTATAAGAGGTCAGTTGGCAATGTAACCTGAGGGCCTTGTTTTGCCCAAAGATATTTTACTCTTACGATTCTCCTTAACCCTTTGAGAATCATGACGCAATTTGACATTAGGCGATCTTATTCAGTTTATGAAGGACTTGTGGGAGTCAGAGGGATGATTAGGATAGTTTATATCCTTTAGACTGATAGAGGGCCTTTTAAAACTGAATAAAATCGCCTGCGTCATGATCCTCCGAGGGTTAATAACTCCCAAAATATGATCATACCTTTATATATATATACAGTACCTACCCAATCACTCAATGTCCTTATAATATATACACGGCTCACTCTTTCCTTCTTAAGTATAATTAGTCCTTAGTGCTAATTTTATCTAATATATTGTATTTACACAAGAGGCCTCTATAACCATTTATCATCATTATTAATCTGAAGCCCCGCTTCCAGAGGAAGCACCCCAAAAGGGATGGCCATGGCAGAAACTGCCTTCAGGCTCCCAGACATGCCCCCACTGACCCACTCCACAGTGCCATTTCCACTAAGTGGATTATGACCCTTAACACTGAAGGAGCAGTCCCTCACCCGGATGCCAGTTCCACCACTGTTTTGCTATTTTATTTACCCCAGTAGGGCCCTGGCAGGAAGCATACCAAATTAAAATGTAAAACTTGCAAATTAAACAAACACAGGAATTTTCTGAAAATAGGAACCAGTGGTCCACTGCTCTGTTAGCTTGTTTCAAGTTCATTAGGAATTTAGGCAGGATCCAATTATATACACCACCCTAGTAAAAGTGGTGGGCGGGCTTGTGATTTCAGCTCTGCTGCATGTCTGCCTGCCGAGATCCTTTATATTTAACACCTTACGAGCAGGTTCGTCAGTTTTTTTCCACTACGCGCCCAGCGGGTTTTTTTTTTACCCTAAAATGGCCTTGTTTCCGTGCTCTTTTTCATGTATAAACAAGAGCCAGAGCGTAATACAATTATGTATCCCTGAAAGGGCGTAAATTGAGCTTTCCAATGACACCAGAACCATCCTTCTACGACCACGCGTTCTCTTGCAACGATCGTGCAACACGAGTGCAAAAACCCTAAAATACGGTAATTTCCTTATATAATTCCCTGTGTGGCGAGGTAGGGAGGGTGGAGTTGTGTGGAGTAGATGTCAGTAGGCGCGCGGGGTCCGTGCCGAGCGGTCATGAGGCAACCTACGCTCCTCCCGTCGCTCGTCTCTCTCTCAGAGCCATTCTTGCTCAAAAATTGCACACGGACTAAAGTCGGGCCCCGCCACATAGTCCAGGTTTTTAGATACGGACTTAAGTCAGGCCCCGCTAATAAGGGGTTAATAAACTAATCATTTGTATGTACTGTAAATGTTTCTCCTTGTCTGACTTACACAGCTGAGTACTATATAGCCCTGGCCTTAAAATAATATATAATAATAATATAATTTGTTATATTAATTTGAACAGTAACCTTTGAGTTTGTTTTCAAGTTTTATATTTTAATTAGAGGAGCCCACCTCGGTTTTTCCTCTCTCTCTGATTTGTATCCATTTGGCCCCATTCAACCTACTGTCTTAAGACGTTTATCCCCATCCAGGTGTCGATTTTTTCCTGGCGAGCAGTAGGCTTAATGGAGCCGAATGGATACAAGCCAGAGAAAGAGAGAAATTTAAAAGGAGAGCAAAAAGGCAGGTGACCCCCCTTAATAAACTACTTGAACTTGCTAAATATAAGCCTAAAATTGCAAGTGGTCATTATTCATTCATTCCTCAGAGTGGTTCAATATACGATAATCTTCCAGGACACTACATCCGCCCTATCAAAAAAAAATGATTAGGGAAAATAGGGACCTATAGACTCGCCATATTAGGGAAAATAGGGACCTATAGACTCGCCATATTAGGGAAAATAGGGACCTATAGACTCGCCATATTAGGGAAAATAGGGACCTATAGACTCGCCATATTAGGGAAAATAGGGACCTATAGACTCGCCATATTAGGGAAAATAGGGACCTATAGACTCGCCATATTAGGGAAAATAGGGACCTATAGACTCGCCATATTAGGGAAAATAGGGACCTATAGACTCGCCATATTAGGGAAAATAGGGACCTATAGACTCGCCATATTAGGGAAAATAGGGACCTATAGACTCGCCATATTAGGGAAAATAGGGACCTATAGACTCGCCATATTAGGGAAAATAGGGACCTATAGACTCGCCATATTAGGGAAAATAGGGACCTATAGACTCGCCATATTAGGGAAAATAGGGACCTATAGACTCGCCATATTAGGGAAAATAGGGACCTATAGACTCGCCATATTAGGGAAAATAGGGACCTATAGACTCGCCATATTAGGGAAAATAGGGACCTATAGACTCGCCATATTAGGGAAAATAGGGACCTATAGACTCGCCATATTTTTCTCATTATAGTCCGCATGGAGGAATTTATTGATCGACACTTGAAAAAACCTGATTACATTGAAAAATAACACCAAAATAATAAGTCCCGACCGTAAACAAAGCACTACGCACAATTAATCCTTCTTCTTGTTTTGAACGAAGCAGTGGGTGCGATTGACCCAATAAATGGTGTGAGCGTTACTCGCAAAAACAAATACCGGCAACCTGTTTTTGCCCCTTACTGATCTACATACAGTATATGAGGATGACAATAAATCAAGGGGGGATGAGGGGGGGCATCCCAAAATTGGGACAAGGACAATATAAAGCAATAAAGTATAAAATAATAGGTAAGTTAATGCAAATCCTCCACTCAAACTATGAAAAACAACTATCTATCTATCTATCTATATGCTCAGGCCCAATCCCCACTTTTTCTATTTTCTATGAAACACTATATTCCTTGAAGAAAAAACAAAAATCATGGTAAATAAGGCCGATGTAGTCTTGTTGAACGTTACCCAATGTATTTTTATAATATTAAGCTTGGGAAACATTTCTAGGAATCAACGTGGTACAAACTATCTCAATTAAGGGGGGGATGGGCGTATTTATTTGCTCATTTATGTATCTTTTTTATGATGTTTTTAGTTTCCTCCCTAGACCTCCTTCAAACTTAAAAAATCACCCGCCCAAGATCCTCCTTCAATATATATTTGTACATTTTTTGATAGAAAAACCTCCCCTTAAGGTGCCCTCATACAAGGCTGTGTACAGTCAACCCTCGAATGTGCGGACTAATAGGGGGGGACCCTTGTCCGCACATTGAAAAAGTCCGGACATTGGAAATACAGTACATTGGGAAAAAAAAAAAAGGATAACCCCGCCGCTGTAGGCCTACTCCCTCCCCTCCCCATCCCGGCCTCAACCCCGACCCCATATTTGTCATTTGATAAATTTCACATAAAAAAAAAAAAAAAAAAAAAAAAAAGGAAGGATATCCCCGCTGCTGTAGGCCTACTCCCTCCCCTCCCCGTCCCGGCCTCAACCCCGTTACTGTGATGATGTTGATAAGCCTTATGCTACACCCTATTGATAATGCAAAACTATTGAACACACTTAAAAAAGTATGTTATTTGGTCTCTATATAATCTGTGAATCATTTCCGATATGATTGAATTAAAGAACATATTTTTCCACCAACTCCTAATCAGCAAAAATGACACAAATGTCAATTAAAAATATGTTACAATATTTCCCAATCAATTTGTGTAGACACACTTTCAAGGCGAAAATAAACCGTGGGAAAAAAACAAACAATACAGTAAATAAATAAAATAAAATCTCCCGACGCTCGGAACTCGAAGACGGGGGAATATTTGTTGTTGACTGTATCTTATTTCTTGTTTATGTGCTGGAAGGATATTATATTTTTCAATTCCATCGCATTAGAAATTATTCAAAGATTACATAAAGTCCAAATAAGACATAGTTATGTTAATGTATAAGGGAGTTACGTAGATGCATTAGAGAGATAGAAAGAGAGAGTTCCAGAGGGGGAGTGAGCGATAAACACGAACTATTATGAGACGGACTTAATTGGTTCTGAAAAGACAAAGGAGACTTTTTTATTGACTCTTTTTCATGTTATTATTTGTGTGCTAGAAGGATAATATTGTTTTCAATTCCATCGCATTAGAAATGATTTATAGATTACAAAAAGTCCAAATAAAACATAGTTATGTTAACCCCTTCAGACATATATGACGCAGAGGTTGCCAGATTAGCAATAAGAAATAGAGTTCTCTCACTCTTATAATTACCTCTCCAAAATTAGTTTTCTGCCCACATCTAACTCAAAGACAACTGCAGAGGTTGAAGTAACTAAAATAAAGGTTTGTAAAAAACCCTGATGGTAATAAAGGCTTTAAAGTATCCCTAATAGGCTCAAAATTGCGTCATATGTCGGAGAGGGTTAATGTATAAGGGAGTTAGTTAGATGCATTAGAGAGATAAATAGATAGAGAGAGAGTGGCTAGGGGCGAGCGAGCGATAAAATACTAACATATATGAGATAGACTTATGTTTCTGAAAGACAAAGGAGAAATTTTTATTTACTCTCGTTTTCATTTTATTATTTGTGTGTTAGAAGGGTAATATTGTTTTCAATTCCATCGTATTAGAATTGATTCATAGATTAAAAAAAGACCAAATAAGACATAGGCCTACTTATGTTAATGTATAAGGGAGTTAGGTAGATGCATTAGAGAGATAGATAGATAGATAGAAAGAGAGTTGCAGAGGGGGAAGTGAGCGATAGACAAACACGAACTATTAAAATACCGGACAACTTTTAAATTAACGGTCTTTTGCCCGATTTGTCCGGTCTTTTGGGGACTTGTCCGCATCGGCTGTTGGGTCCGCACAAACCGAAGTCCGGTCAACTGGGGTCCGCCCATGCGAGGGTCGACTGTATATGAAACAGGCATCCCTACCTTAAAGCCGGTATCACACGAGCGCTTTTTCCCTCAACATTTATCCTCATCACTGGTCTGGCAGCTTGGGAGGTCAACATATATAATATTTTGGTCACCTAAATTCATCTATCATCAGTCTAGTTTGCGATACCAGTGCAAAATTGTCAAGAAATATTGCCAGAAAAATTTTGATCATCGAATGTTGACTATAACATTTCTTGTGTGATACCGGCTTAACAAACATATTAAGTTTCTCAAAAAACATTTGCAAAGCAAAAATGTTATTAGTTGGGATATGAATCCTCGAACATATTCATAAAATTTGAGACTTGCCTTGGGACAGTGTCTCTTACATTTGGAAACCCATCAACGCCATCAGACAGTACACTAGGACCTCAACTTTCTCTTCATAATTGCTGAGGGGCACAGGGCCCTGGGTGGGGCTTTGGTTTCTCGGGCATTTCCGCACCCTCCTCAGCTCCCCGCCTTGGAGTGGCTTCGGTCACCCAGGCTTTATTGTGGTAGGCAGGGAGGGTTCTGTGGGGGCACTCGGTTATAGCCTTGGCCTTGCTCGGGGCCTTGGGGCTGTTCGGCCAGGCAGCCTGGGGAACAGCAACAACAACAACAACACTAGGACTATACGGCTGGGGAGTGTAGATAGCCTAGCAGAGATGGGGTGTTGTAGATAGAGGAAGCTGTTGGAATGGCTTTGATATGTGTGTTATTAGTCTGTATACGTCGTCGAGGTGTCCCCCGACTGGGAGGGAACATGATATACATGCTAAGACGTACTACCACACCCAGTAAATGTCCGCCACGGCTGGGATCGAGCCCAGGTCAAGCAGATTCACACGTGAGCGTGCTCTCCACTCGACCGCCGTGGCTCTCAGCTAGGACTATACCCTATTCCAAATGCTGTATTATAATGTAAAACTTGCAAAATAAACAAACCAAATCGTATACGAACACAGTAAAAAGACAAAATAACTAATCAAAATCGCTATGTGGAAACAACGCTTAAGTAAAATAACAATTTATAAATAAAAGAACACAATTGTAGAAATGCGTAAAAGAGAAGAAAAAAACTTGAGACTCGAGTATCTGTTTTTGTATCGAGTATCTGTATAAGTTTTTTGTCTTTTAACTGTGTTCGTCCCAAGTTTTGGTTTGTTTATTTTGCAAGTTTTACATTATAAACAAAGCTGATAAATATTGAGGAGATGCCAGGTGACTTTTTGAATAACCGTGCGTCAATCTCCAATATAGCCAACTTCCTGGCCATCTGGTGGTGGACAATGGCAACTCAAGTGTAAGGGTAGGAAGCCATCTAAAACTTCAATAACCGTACTGAACATTCCCTACACAAGAGGCTATCCCCAAAATTCAGGTGGGTGACCTGCTTTTTTTTCTTTTCTTTTCTCTCTTTCTCTGGCTTGTATCCATTCGGCCCCATTTAGCTTACTGTTTTAAGATGTTTATCCCCATCCAGGTGTCGATTTCTTGCTGGCAATCAATAGCGAGAAATCCGGCTTTGCCGGAGATATTTTTCTATTGTAAAGTACATATTTAGCCTGCTGTCAAAAACCAAAAACGCTGGCTCGCGGAAAAAAATTGACACCTGGATAGAGATAAACGTCTTAAAACATTAGGCTAAATGGGGTCGAATGGATACAAACCAGAGAGAGAGAAAAATACATGAGGTGGGAGGAACACACAAGCAGTGGATTTGTTCTCAATTCATTCAAAATAATATAATTTTATCTTAAATTTGAACATACAAACAGTAATATACTGAGTTAAAGTTCTTTCATTTAACAAATAATCTATTTACACAGAAACGCCCACTACAGCAGACATAAAATCTAATTTTTCAAGATAATTTATGAATAAAATTTTAATTTTATATCGATAACCGATGTAGTGTCATTACCTTAAATATAGAGGTACAGTATAGCCCAATGTTTAGATAGTACAGTCGGATACCATAGTCTCTAGCCCACTCATAAGAATTTGTGAACCCTCTATGTTTTTCTTTATGCAATTATAGCGATTTTGATAAGTTATTTTTCCTTTATCTTGTATCGTCCCAATTTTTTTTTTTTTAGTTTGCAAGTTTTACATTTTAATAACTATTTGGATAAATTATTGGATAGAAATTGCTTTTCAATAAATAGTATATTCAGTTTTGTAGTTGATGTACAGAGAATTATGTTTATAAATTAGTTTCCGGAGATATGCATCCATAATTAGAAACAGGTGAAGTCCACGAATATTTATGAGTGGGCTAGAGACTATGGCATCCGAGTGTAACCAAAAGACGAGACTAATACCGTACGGTACTTCTTATAGATCACTCGGTCGTTAAAATATATGTACAGTACGGTCCCGAAATAAGTGTGTTCCAATTGAGCGAGTCTCCAATATATTTAATTTAAATACCAACGTGAGTGGATTTGTGTCAAGTTAAGCGAATGCCAGATCAAAGGCAAGGAAATCTGAGGATCTATCTATTGCCTGACGCCGTGATCCCCGAAGGGGTGGCCACGAACGAACCGCCCCCATGCACCTCTGTCCCCAGTCAGTCGACGCCCCTCCCCCCAACCAGCACCGCCTTCGTTCATGTAGTTCCTCACTCCATCCTTCCACCTCATATTCGGTCTACCTCTCCCCCTGTCCCTCCACCTCGCTCTCGTACACCCTCTTAGTCATTCTCTCGCTTTCCATACGTTCCATATGGCCGAACCATCTCAAGTTGTTCCTTTTCACACTTTCCAGCACATCTACCTCCACACCACACCTCCTTCTTACTTCCTCATTAGTCTGTCTATCCCTCCATGTAACTCCGCACGCACTCCTTAAGTAATTCATTTCCACTGCTCTCACTCTTGGTCCGAGTCTCTCAACCAACGTCCATGCTTCGCTTCCGTAAGTCAGTGTCGGGATTACCACACTGTCATGCAATGACTTCTTCACTTCCATCACTTTATCTGAGGATAAACCGAGATAAGCGAGGTTCACTCCAACTGAGCGAATGCGCAGTGACGCAGTTTAGCTGACCTCGCCCTGCCTTGTGGGCCTGTCTCGGAGCCCCCACCTCTTAAAAAACACACCCAATCATTGTATGATTAGGTCAGTACACAGTCAAGCTATTATTTTATCATTTTATTACCATTTTGTACTGTTGTATTGTCATTTGTTAAGTATAAGAAGTCTTGTACATGGTAAAGTCTGGGTCGGCCATCCACCAAATTCCGTTTTTCCCATTGCTCGCATTGTTCGAATTACGCGAATTCCAATTAAGCGACCGCGTTAATCAACCAAATTCTCGCTTATTTCGGGACCCGACTGTACGTACTTTGAAATGCTACACTAAACAACTTTACTCTGTTTCTTTTCAGCTGACAATAAATTGAATGCCTTAGCAGATAGTTTCTCGCTACTTAATGGAAAAATATGAAACTACTATGTGTCTGCATAATATAAAGACCAAGTTTATATGATTAGAACCATAATTCACAGCAAAATCTTCAAAATAATTGAGAAATCTTGATGGGAACTTTGCAATTTACCTTCAGTTGAAAAGAAACAGAGTATAGATATATCCAAAAAGCAACACCATTTTGCCTTCAACCCAAAAGTGCACATCGACCTCCCGGCTGACGATACTTTTTGGGTGTACAGAAGGTTACTCTACCAGGTTGGGAGAGATGCAGCCTGACCAGGATTCGAACCCACTCACTCCAGGTACAGTATATTTGCGAGAGTCGGGCACCGTAATCACTCGGCCATGAGCGGATATGGTTACGGTGCCCGACTCTCCCAAATATTCTATATTTTATGTATTTCACCACAACACCAAACACCTCCAATGAAATTAATGAAAGCATATATGTGATCCACCGAGATTCGAACCTGGGTTATCACACACAGATTTTTAAACACTAACGATTATACCACCAAGACGGTTAAAGGATTATGCACACACCTACGACTTATTATCCATTCTCGAATACTGGATATTAATCTAATCATGTTCATATTCCCAACCGCGCTATGGTAGTGAGTGGGTTCGAATCCTGGTCCGGGTACCTTTCTCCCAACCTGTCGTACAATATCATTAGTTACCCTACCACTGGCCTATGCTGAGTTGTGAATATTGGCTGGTGGTGGCTTGAGCTGGGTAGGCACTGAACATATACCCCAGTGTCTCCCCTGTGTTGGTCGTTTCTCGGTTATCGTTATTCTGGATTATGAAGTGAGAGATTCCTTCCTCCATGGCATTACTGACAGTCTGGTGAGCCTCTTGTGGTATGTGCATTACTGCCGTCTGTATCTGTGGCTTGTTGATTTTTATCCTTCGAGGAGCCGAACTTGCGCCCGAGGTTGCATTGCCGACCACTCTCTCTACTACCGGTACCGGTACCGGTACATTATTCTCTTGGACAGACATTCTACTAGTGGTTGTGGTGGGATTGTTGGCCTTGACATAAGCTTCAATATTATCACCATGTTCATGCTGCTTGATGTGAGCTAGAGCCAGAGGTTTCCTCATGAAGCCGGCACCACAGAGAGTACATTCGTAAGGCTTCTTGTCCGAGTGGGTGAACATGTGAGCTCTACAGTTATTGGAAGAATTGAAGGCTTTTCCACAGACATCACATTTAAAAGGCTTCTCCCCCGTATGAATCCTCATGTGCTTCTTATAATGCTGCTGGTACACGAAGCCTGCGTCGCAGAATTCACACTTGTAGGGCCGTTCCCCGGTGTGGACGCTCATGGTGTGGCCAGTAAGCAACCTCTTCCACTTAAAGGTTTTGTCACACACTTGACACTTGTACTTCTTCTCCTGGAGGTGGGTGACCCGGACGTGGGAGGACAGGTTACTCTTTTGTCGGAAGCTGGTGCCGCAGATGTCACACTCGAATGGTTTCTCCCCAGTGTGAGTCCGCTCGTGGTCCTTGGCCTTGCTCTTGGTGGCGAACACTTTCCCACACTCCCGACACAGGAACTGCTTCATGTGGGAAACATCCAGGGCTGAACAACTCTGCTTCGTCCTCTTCCCCTTCGAGTGCAACTTCTTGTGTTTCGTCAGGCTTTCCTCGTTGAAAAAACTCTTGGAACACAGGTTACACTTGAATGCGTCGCCCGTGATTCCGTGTGTTTCAATGTGAGTGGATAACACTATTCTCGAGGAAAATTCTTTGCCGCAGTGTACGCACTTATGACTGGCCTTATCTTCGTCAATCTCCTCAACTTCCAACGGGTCTGTAATCTCAACTTCCAACGGTTCACTATCTATAATACCATCATCATCTGAGGACAAGTTATCGTCGTTGTCATCGTCATCTTCTAAAGGTTCAGAATCAGGCTGCCGAAGCAAGATCTCAGCAGCATCTTTTACTACAAGCTTGCCGGACTTCATTGCTAGCTTCCCTCCTTTCCTTGGTGTGCCCATTTTGGTTTGCCGTTTGACGATACATTTGGGCGTTTTCATTTTATCTGGAATAAAAACAATTGCGGTAAGAATAAGGCAATGCTTTTAAGTTTAATTAAAGAATACAGACCCAAAAGATTCTCTAGCAGTATTATCACATTTTAACAACTGACTCCTTTTACTTGAGGGAAACTCACAGGCAGCATAGTATGAAAGGGTTATGTACATACATGTTTGTATGTATATTTGTATATACTCAGGCACATACCCCATAGCTGGGGGTGGCCGACTCGAGACAGAGCCCGACCAGGGACAACATAACAAAAAAAGAAAATACAAAATTCACACACATCTAGGTCACCCAGGAGATGGACCAGAGACCAAAGATTACTAAGGGCCTCCAGCACCTCCCCGGCCCCAGACCTACCGGAGAGGTTCCGATCTCAGCAGGCAGATACGTAGCGGAGCACACCACAATGACCGCCCACCTACATACATACATTGTTGTTTTTTCTGTGATTGAGGGAGGCAAAAGGCATAACTGCCTATAGCGAGTGCCTCCCCCATAGTTGAAAGAGTGACAGGGCCAAAATCAAGAGACGTTCGAGCCAAAATGCCTGGACACACGGAGTTTGAAGCAATTTAAGTCATAGGAAGAGGGAAAGACTGATTCTGGGAGAGAGTTCCAGAGCTCAGCTGTTGAGTAGAAGAAAGTTTGAGAGTAATGTTTCACTCTTGGGTTGGAGAGTTGCACAGAGTAGGGGTGGGATTGAGTTGCAAGACGGGTACCACGTGCCCTACGTAAAGGAGGTGGTATGCACTGGGATAGCTCTGAGGAACACTGATTATTATAGTAGCGATAGAATATTGTTGTTATTATTGCTTTGCCAGAAGCCGTAATTCCCAAGAAGGGGTGGCCATGAACATTAAAAGTTCGTCACAAATCGCTAGGTCAAGTTGCCCGGGCTTGACATCTACCAATAACATTTTGACAGGGCAGGCTAGATCCACCGACCCTTTGATCAGCAGCTGACACTCTATATACTGTACATAAGTAAATTTAAAGACCGAGTGCTCTACCTGAAGTACGGTTCCAGTCTCACGTCATAATCACGGTGCTCCAAGCAGCCCTGTTCAGAGCCACCTCACTCGTCAGGTTGTTTAATTCAAGATCACACACACATCTTTCTTGGTCTACCCCTTGGTGCAGCTCCCTCCATGTTCATGGACTTGCATCTTTTCACCCAACTTAGTTCATTCTTCCTCTCCACATATCCAAACCATCCAAGCCTGCTAGTACAGTAGCCTACCTTTAAGGGGAGATGGGCCGGTTTTCTGTGCCCTCTTCTTCCTCATGTTTAACCCCATTAGTTTTCAGATTTTAAGACCTTCGGCCCATTAGTTAGACGATTTTAACACCTTTCGCCCCATTTTGTTGTCAATTTTAAGACCTTTCGTGCTATTTAGGTGTCAATTTTTTCCCCTGGCGAACGATAGTGAGCCTGTAATGTTAAGACATTTTTCTACCGAAAACTGTACAAATTAATCTAGTGGATGTTTTTTTAAATTCGATGGAGGTCTAGGGAGGAAACTAGAAAAATAATGAATACATGCAAAAATCGCCCAAAAAGTGAACCATCCCCCCTTAACTGTCTTGATGGTGTAATGGTTAGAGCGTGTAAGTTCTGTATGTGGTATCCTGGGAGGATCGCATGCTTTCATTAATTTAATTTGGGAGGTTATTGGTTTTAAGAACAATTATAATGTAAAACTTGCAAAATAAACAAACCAAAACTTTGACGAACACAGTAAAAAGACAAAACAACTAATCAAAATCGCTATGTGGAAACAACGCTTAAGCAAAATAATAATTCTTTATAAATAAAAGAACACAATCCACCACATAGGGTGTACATCACTACATGAGCAAGTTAATCTGTTTCCCAAGCAAACTAATCGTACATATAACAACGCACTATCGTCACGTTCAAGGAATTAGTCAATTTGGGAAGTCTGGGACATTCAGGTAAATTTGACTAAATTCTGTATGAATAAAGAAACTACAGATAATATTTAAATTTAATATTTGACTCAATTTGCAATTTGACAAGACTTCAACAATAGTACAACGTACAGTACTATAAATATTATAGGCTACCTGAACATCGAGTGTTAAACATTTACTGCACTGGTATCTGGTGAAAAACATTATTATTATTTAAGCCGGTATCACACGAGAGCTTTTATAGTCAACATTCGATGATGAACATTTTTCTGGTAACATTTTGCTCTAGTATCGGAAACTAGACAGAAAGTAGATAAATTTAGGTGACATAAATATTATAAATGTTTACCTCCTAAGCTGCCAGACCAGTGTTGAGGATAAACGTTGAGGGAAAAAGTACTTGTGTGATACCGGCTTTAGTCATGAAGGGATAAACAGATAATAATACCTCTATTTCTATCTATCTATTTACTCAGGCCCAATCCCCACTTTTCCTATTGTTTTTCTTTTCTTTTTCCCTCTTTTCCTTTTTTTGGGGGGTGGCCGACTCAAGACAGAGCAAGAACAGGGAAAACACAAAACACAACATAAAACAGCGAACAAGCACAGACAAAACACAAATTCACACACATCTAGGACACCCAGGAAAAGACATACAATAATACCTACCAGAGAGAAAGACTGTAACCGGTTTCTTGAATTTGGAAGGTGATGTTGGTTGTTTGGCAGTCTCCTCGATGACCGCCTTGCCCACCAGGCCTTTCTTCACCAGTGCCAGCGTCATCGTGTACTTGCTGGATACAACCTGAAATCAATCATCGTCCACGGTAAAAATTATATCAAAAAAAAAAAAAAAAAAAAAAAAAAAAAAAAAAAAAAAAAAGGAAAAGAGAGAAAAAGAAAAACATTAGAAAAGTGGGGATTGGGCCTGAGTAAATAGATAGATAGATAGATGGTGGTGTAATGGTTTAGATGCTTAAATTCTGGGTGTGGTGTCCCGAGTTAAAATCCCGGGAGGACTATATGCTTTCATTAGTGTATTTTACCCTCTCACATCCTTATGACGCAGAGGTTGCCAGATTAGCAATAAGAAATAGATTTATCTCACTCTTATAATTACCTCTCCAAAATTAGTTTTCTGCCCACAGCTAACTTAAAGACAACTGCAGAGGTTGAAGTAGATAAACTAAAGGTTTATAAATACCCCTGACGGTAACAAAGGCTTTAAAGTATCCCTAATAGGCTCAAAATTGCGTCAAGGACGTGAGAGGGTTAAGTACATTGGGGGTTTGTAATTGATGATTAATGTTAAGAACGGGATGTTATGTTCTGGGTGTGGTGTCCCGAGTTCGAATCCCGGGAGGACCATATGCTTTCATTAGTTTATTCAAGTACATTGGGGTTTGTAATTGATGATTAATGTTAAGAACGGGGTGTGGTGTCCCGAGTTGGAATCCCGGGAGGACCATATGCTTTCATTAGTTTATTCAAATACATTGGGGTTTGTAATTGATGATTAATGTTAAGAACGGGATGTTATGCTCTGGGTGTGGTGTCCCGAGTTCGAATCACGGGAGGACCATATGCTTTCATTAGTTTATTCAAGTATATTGGGGTTTGTAATGGATGATTAATGTTAAGAACTTGGTGTTTATTATATCCGAGAGAGGTTTTGTCGTAGGGAACCGAAGTCTTAGGATGAACAGAAGGACAAGGGATATGGCGAACAACGATATCTTTCTTCTTTTATTTGAAGAAAGATGTCGTTGTTCGCCATATCCCTTGTCCTTCTGTTAATCCTAAAATGTCTTGATAGTGTAATGCATAAGTGCGCGGAATTTCGATGTAAGTATCCTAGGTTCGAGTCCTAGGAGTGCCACATGTATTTGTTGATTTCATTAACCCTTTCCGTCTCATATGACGGTTCCGCCCAAAACTATCAAATGACGCTACCGCGTCATATGAGCCTAGTGAAATAGCTCAGTATGTTAGGTAAGTTAGATCATAATCTGTCGATTGATGGCAACCCAAAATTCCTCCGACTCCTAACGGTCCCTCAGTGTGAGAAAGACTGTTGTGGGGGAAATACCGGGCGGTCTGCCAACCCGTCAGTAAGTTAATATATCCTGTCTGAGGGGGTTAATTAAGTTTAAAGGTGAAGTTGGTTTGTGAAAAGAAAAAAAAACATAATAGGCCTAATTATATCTATAAATTGGACAATGGGGGACCACAAATTAGTAAATTATCTGTACCACTATCAATTTGTGTTTTGTTTTTATATGTTCATTTTTTTATGGTATCCCTGTTCGGGCTCTGTCTCGAGTCAGCCACCCCCAGATAAAAAATAAATAAATAAATAAAATAAAACAGAAAAAATGGAGAATGGGCCTGAGTAAATAGATAAGATAGATAGACTATCAACAACTTGACCTAGAAATTCATGACAAATGCTTAATATTCATGGTCACCCCTTCTCGGGTATTACGGCATCTGTCAAAAAAAAATAATACCCGTAATAATAATATAATAAACAAAAATTAGGATAATTGCTTAGTTTTAATAATTAATTGACATGTATTGGCCTTTATAGCACTAAAGGCTGAAGTTATTTACAGTTCATTGAATCAGTATTTCAAAGTACCATAGCCATTTTACACGGAAATCGTCATCACAACTGAACCAGTTGACTTAGAGAGCTCTACTCAATGCCATTCTACAGGTACGAAACACATCTACGCTTGGGGATGCGCGGGAATGCGGAAGCAGTCAAAATAACAAAGATACGGTAGCCTAGGCGAGACGTTTTTTTTTGCCAAATCCCCCGGGTTTCGGGGAATATTTATAGAATACATAGCCGAGGCTGGAGGGTTAAGGGTTTTCAACCAACAGCATTGTTGCATGGGATTCTTACGCAGTTTCCATACAAATCTGAGCCCTCTAGGTGCCATAGGACCGGAGTAATTAACCGCGACGCACCCTATGGGCGCTGGGGTTTAGGGTTACATATATTGCCGACGCATAAGGTGCGTCGCTGGTCCTCAATGGGTTAAAAGGACCTCCAGCACTTAACAGGTTTCATACTACAGCTCGGTCCCATATAGTGCGAGAAATTGGTCGATACAGTGCGCCGCACTATGCAAATTCGCACTGTGAACAACGTATCCTATGGGAAAAAACTTAATTGGTCGATCGGTCCTCCATATAGCACACACATCTTTTCTTATATCGTTTTTCATAAAGACACAAACATACCAAGAACAAATATTAATGATTAATATAGCATATCAATGGTAAATTAGACCTTTCCTTACATTAAATTTTACACTTGATACGATCACAAACCAGAGAATGTGAGATAGCGTCACACAGTATGGGGTAAAAAAAATCTGACTAACCAGCCTCCCTCCATGCCCAAGCTGCTCAAACACCAGTGATGCCACGAGTCGGGCGGGAAATTTATTGCACTGTACAAATTTTGGCCGCACTAATAGAAACCTCCCCGGATTTAACCCATACAGTCCATCCTCCAAATTTGAGAGAATATGGGCGACATGAGACCTCGCAAATTTCAAATTTGCAAATTTCAAACATCATCATCATCTCCGATGCCTTGTTTCCCCCTGGGAAACCCCCGCTAGAGGATGGCCATGACAGAAATGTCTCCAAGCTACTTTGTCAAGACATGCCTCCCTTGCCCGTGCCACATGTCAATGTTTGCAGATGACGTAAAAATTATGAGACAAATAACAAATAAAAGTAGTTGCGAGGAGCTGCAAGGGGATTTAGATAAAATATACGAATGGAGCACCAAGTGGAAAATTAAATTTAATATAAGTAAATGCCATGTGTTAAATATAGGAAGAAGTGTGAATAGACCGAATTGGGAGTACAGGATGGGAGATAATATAATTAGCAAGGCCGAAAAAGAAAAGGATTTAGGGTTGATTATACAAGATAATTTGTCGCCAGAGAAACATATTAACAAGCTCTTTAGCGGAATGTATGCAATGGCCGGGAATATGAAAGTTGCTCTGAACTACTTGGATGAGACCATGGTAGCGAAAATTATGAAGAGTATGATTAGACCAAGATTGGAGTATGCAGCAGTGGTGTGGTCCCCGCATCTAAAGAAGCATATTCACAAGTTAGAAAGAATCCAGAGAGCAGTTACTAGATTGGTTCCAAGTCTCAGAGAACTGCCGTATGAAGGGAGGCTAGACAAATTAAATCTACCAAGTCTAAAAGAGAGGAGAGAGGGGAGACATGATAATGATGTACAAATGCACCCGGGGGCTGGAGAGGCTGGATAGGGAGGATATATTAATTATGGATACAGGAATAACTAGAGGCCACAGCTACAAAGTAAAAAGACCTACCTGCAAGAACGATATCAGGAAGTTTAGCTTCCCCTATAGATGTATTGACAAATGGAATGGGCTGGAGGAGAAGGTGGTAGGGGCAAGGAATATCCATATTTTCAAGAAAAAATTGGATAAAAAGTAGACTGAGAGACGGGACAACACGAGCTTAGCTCAACTCCTGTAAACTACAATTAGGCAATTAGGTAAATACAATGCCCCTTCCACTACGTGGAAATTTTTCTTCAATATATTTTTCCACTTTCTTTCAAATTTCAAACAACGTAGTTTATGGGAATAATTACTTATGGGCGGCACCCGCCGAATTTCCTTATTAGTTAGTACTTTTATATCGGTTGTGGGACACATTTATACATACAGACATACAATCATTGAAGGAGGGGTTGCTGGTGGAGAAGTGGAGCGATGTGGAGAGCTGGAGCGGTGTGAAAAGTGTGGAGCGGTGGAGGGAGGAGGCGGGAGGAGGGAGGTGGAGGGGCGGCAGCGAGGGGTGTATCGTTCTCGCTACTGCTCACAATTTCAGCAATTTCTTTAATTTCTTTTTGTTTGTCAGCTTCCTTCCTCATCTTGTCATGGACGAATTTATAGTACAACAACTTGGCTTTGCTATAACTTCTTGATCAAGTGGCTGAATTTTGGAGGTTGTTGTTGTTGTTGTTGTTCCCTAAGCTGCCTGGCCGAACAGCCCCGAGTCCCTAAGGAAGGCCATGGCCACGGTCGGGCTTTCCCATAGAGCTCTCAAAGAGTTGTAAATTGTGTTGTTGGCATAAGTGGTTGTGTGAAATGCAGTCTTCTATGATGTGTTTAATGGTATGGGGTGCTGTGTTACAACCCCGGCAGGTGTCGACGACGGAGTCATCCAGTCTCTTCTGATAGCTCAGAAGAGCCGGATGGTGTCCGCATCTCAGCCTGGCCAGGTGGACTCTGTCCTCGCGAGGAAGGAATTTTGGAGGTTGTATTTGGTGGTAAAATTACAGCTTCAACTCAGGGTCACCAAGATGCGGGAAACCAAACGATCTCCAAGATGCGCCTGGTTATTTCCCGCGAAATAACTGTTATTTACATGAATCCAAACGTTATTTTAGAAAGTGGGTAACTATTCTGACTTGCCGTTATTGCCGAAAATGTAATTTTATAAGTCGTTATTGGCGGAGTGTTTGTTGGCTTAGGCCTATTAATTGGCTTGACGCTTAGGTTCCGACTTTCGAGGCGAGGCAAGGCACCCCTACTAGGCCTCACCGCCTCTCTCTCTCCTACCCCGCTCGTCCTCCTCAGCCAACACAACCGCCTCGCCTATCATCCGCCGCTTCTTCCTCGCAAATGTGGATTAGGGGGTCGCAAATTAAGAGAAAATGGCGGATTTCCCTTATAATTCTACAGGCTGGTTCGCACATGTGAAATCGACCTCGCAAATGTGGAATATTATATTTTTTCTAATTTTTACCCTCCCCCTCGCATATTTCAAACTAGCATATTTGGAGGATGGACTGTATTGCCACCCGAATCGCAATAACAGATCGCATTCGCATTGATTGATAATTTAGTGTTTAATATTTTCATTGCTCGCACTACTTGAAATTCGCACCGTTTGAACTCGCTTTATACGGGAATGAGCTGTATCTCACTCCACCCTTTTTACCACGACAGATCCTTCCTAAGCTGAACAAAATCGTCTAAATATAGCTAGAATAAAATATAAAACACGTCGCTGGTACTCATAAGGGTCATTACATATAGGGAAAAAACATGCCTTTACTTCTCACCTGCTTTAGGCCAATTAGCCGACCCTCTAAGTTGTCAATATCGTCCAGCAGCTTGAAGCACTTCTTGCAAACTATGCTGGAGTGAACGTTTGTAGAGTTAAGTACTTGGTTAAGGATTAAACCAACAACACTGCTGATCCTTGTCTTGCTATATGAAGTAGTCACCTTGGGAAAGTAAAAAGCATGAATTAAAACAAAGTACTGTACATGCAAATTGTTTCACTTATCTAAACTACCGTAAAATGGCCTAACTTCGGTCAAGGGGGTATACTTCGGACATTGCATTCTTTTCCATTTATCTTGTGTCATCCCAGTTTTGGTTTGTTTATTTTGCAAGTTTTACATTATAATTGTTGGATAAAATTATATAGGCTACAGTTATGGAAAAATGGCTCTGCATTATGGAAGAACACTGCAGACACTGGGCGGGTGCCCAACCCCGAAAAGGGTTGAAATAGGGGAGCTATCCCCCCGCCATAGGCGGCTTTCTAGGGCCTTTCCTAGCTGATGCTGAGAGGATTGGGTTCTAGTCATGTGGTGATGGGATGGTCTATCAGAGTGAGAACTGAGCAATCTCTGCCATACCCATAGCTTACTCTGACTGTTCCTTTTACTTATATATTTTCTAGATCTCAAGTGACGGCGTCTCTAACGTGGATTGACCTCCCAATCTACCAAGATTGGAAGCCAAAGCGTCACATTTTTCCCTTGCCCCTCAACTTTCTCTTCATAATTGCTGAGGGACACAGGGCCCTGGGTGGGGCTATGGTTTCCCGGGCATTTCCGCACCCTCCTCAGCTCCCCGCCATGGAGTGGCTTCGGTCACCCAGGCTTTATTGTGGTCGGCGGGGAGGGTTCTGTGGGGGCGCTCGGTTATGGCCTTGGCCTTGCTCGGGGCCTTGGGGCTGTTCGGCCAGGCAGCTTGGGGAACAACAACAACAACAACAACAACACTGCAGACATACTTGTTTTTTCATAACATCATGTATTTTTCCCATAACTGCAGTTCATTATATTTTTTTCCAGTACCGAATGTCAGAAATTATCTCCCCGTCTAAAGTTACGTAATTTTACCGGTACTCCAAAACTAGAATTAATACAGTACAGTAAATTAAGGATAGGCGACGAGCAGGGAGGTTTTTAGGAAGGGAAGAGGATGTGTAGATCAGATTTTTACCCTGAATTGTGTTGTGGAGAAATATCTGGAGAAGAAACAAAAGGTGTATGTTGCCTTTATGGACTTGGAGAAGGCCTATGACAGAGTGGATAGAGAAGGTTTGTGGAATGTACTTAAAATATACGGAGTAGATGGCAAGTTGCTGAAAGCAGTGAAGAGCATGTATGAGGGTGCAAAGGCGGCAGTACGTGTGGAGAGTGAGCAGAGCGAGTTCTTTGACCTGAATGTTGGTTTGAAACAGGGGTGTGTGATGTCCCCGTGGTTGTTTACTGTATATATGGATGGAGTCATGAAAGAAATACTATCAAGAGCAGTGGATGTTGGTGTATCGCTGAAAAGGGGAGGGAATTGAGTGAAAGCTACCTATACTGCTGTTTGCGGATGATACAGTTCTGATGAGAAATAATGAATGGGAGTTGCAGGGTCTGGTAAATGAGTTTGGAACAGTGTGCGAAAAACGGAATTTGAAGGTAAATGCGGGGAAGAGCTAGGTTATGGTCTTCGAAAGGGGTGGAGTCATAGAGTGTGAGGTGAAGCTGAACGGTCAGGCTATGGAGATCGTCAACTCTTTTAAGTATCTGGACAGTGTGTTGAGTAAAGATGGGACTATGGATGAAGAAGTGCGGGAGAGGGTACATCAGGGGAAGAGGGTTGTAGGAACGCTGAAAGCAGTAACAAGAAATAGGGTGGTCAGTATGGAAGTGAAGAAGTACTTGCATGACAGTGTGGTAATCCCGACACTGACTTACGGAAGCGAAGCATGGACGTTGGTTGAGAGACTCAGAGTGAGAGCAGTGGAAATGAATTACTTAAGAAGTGCGTGCGGAGTTACATGGAGGGATAGACAGACTAATGAGGAAGTAAGAAGGAGGTGTGGTGTGGAGGTAGATGTGCTGGAAAGTGTGAAAAGGAACAACTTGAGATGGTTCGGCCATATGGAACGTATGGAAAGCGAGAGAATGACTAAAAGGGTGTACGAGAGCGAGGTGGAGGGACAGAGAGGGAGAGGTAGACCGAATGAGAGGTGGAAGGATGGAGTGAGGAAGTACATGAACGAAGGCGGTGCTGGTTGGGGGGAGGGGCGTCGACTGACTGGGGACAGAGGTGCATAGGGGCGGTTCGTTCGTGGCCACCCCTTCGGGGATAACGGCGTCAGGCAATAGATAGATAGTAAATTAAGGGGGGGTCACCTGCTATTTTTTCTCCTTTTCTCTTTCTTAGGCTTGTATCCATTCGGCCCCATTCAGCCTACTGTTTAAGATGTTTATCCCCATCCAGGTGTTGATTTCTTCCTGGCGAGCGACAGCGAGTTAGCGTTGTATGGAGAAATCAGACTTTGCCGGAGAAATTTTTCTATCGAAAAATGTACAAATTTAGCCTGCTGTCAAAAACATTTTAAATAATATGCTGGCTCGTTACCGCTCACCAGGAAAAACCGACACCTGGATGGAGATAAACGTCTTAAAACAGTAGACTGAATGGGGCCAAATGGATACAACCCAGAGGGAGAGAGAGAGAAAAAAAATAAGTGGGCTCCCTTAACCCTTGTCTAGCGGGGTGTTTTGGGCTCATTTGGGCATATTCAGGCCCTCCTGCATGATAAATCAAGCATCTGCATGAAAAAAAATTTATTTAGCAAAAAACTAGGCACTAAAAGCATCAAAATGAGACCAGAACAAGCTACGTAGCACTCGTGGTTCTCTTGCAGTGGTGCCACGAACATGGAAGTTTAGCATATATCGGTATATTTTTCCCAGCTATGCTCACTACTGGCTACACTGCCGGCCTCTCGAGAACACAGGGAACATGAGTTAATGGGCGGCGGTAAGCCCTGGGAGTCGGCTGTCTGGCCCGCTGCTCTCCCGGCCATTTGCACTCGATTTTAACCCTATAAAAGCCTTAATAATGCTCCTAACTTGCTGCAAATTGGTGCACGACTTAAGTCGAGCGGCGCTCTTTAAGGGTTAAGACTACTGTACTGTAAATCTACAATTGACATAACAGACTGTAAATAACATTAGGGTAAGACGGGGTAATTTCGACGAAAATAGCGTATTTTGACAAATAGAAACTGCCACAAATGGAATTTTTAAATTTTTAATGTTTTATCTATACATTCAGCCTTTCTGCTATAGATGCCCAAAAAACGAAAAAAAATATATAATGTTTTGGTCATGCTGCCGAATTTTTGAAAAAAGTCACTCTCGCGGCGAAATTACCCCGCCCAGCGGGGTAATTTCGCCGCGACCTATTTTACGCATCATCTAGCTAGTAAACTAGATAACATTATATGATTAATGGCCAGAAAAAACACTAGCACGCAGGTAAAAGCAATGAAAACATTCACAAACCCAAACTGACACTAAACATGCCAATAGAAAAACCTTGCACGCACACACACACAACTGAACAGGGCGGGCAGAGATGCAGGTGTGTCACACGTGTAGGCCTATGCGCCACTGTGTCTATTGCGGCCCGTGTGGAGTTGTGGACATGTAGTGCGGGTGTGGACGTGTCTAGTGCGGTTGTGGACGTATTTATTAGGCCTACGGGTGTGGAAGTATTTAGTGCAGGTGTGGACGTGTCTCGTGTGGGTGCGGCGTGTAGGTTGCTAGTACTGTACAAAGTACCATGCAGCAGCTGACGGCTACTGCCAACACTGTGTCACACGCACACATACAAACAAACATACACACATATAAACCACTCACAAACACCCAACCATACCGTCAGACGCGCCGCTAGCCCCGGCTCCAGGCCCCGCGAAACTACAACAAAACCTAAGCCAAACTAGATCTACAACCTAAGCCAAACTATCTATACAACCTAAACCAAACTTGCTCTACAACCTAAACCAAAACTGCAGCCGAATCCATGCAATAGTTTCGGAGATATCGGCGTCTGAATGCAAATTATTAGCGCCGCGGCGAAATTACCCCGTCTTACCCTATTCATACCAATGTAACACAAAACTTATTATCTGGTGTTATTTTATAAATAAAATATTAAAAACGAATAGCCTACATGCACCGAATAGCCATCTTCTAGTCATTTTGCAACAATTGTCAAAAAAAATTAATACAAATTTAAAATAGGAAAAAAAAAAATGGGGAATGGGCCTGAGTACATAGAAGTACGGTAAATAGAATAGTCATACCTTCTCTGAAAAGATCTCCATGCCCCCTTTCGCAAACATGCCCAGGTGGACATTGCAGACGAGACAGTGCGGCGTAGCAGATCCCCCTGACCTGTTGACCTTAGGCTTGTTCTGGAAGGCCGTCGGAGCGGCGGACACCTGCTCCGTGACCTGCTGTACCTGCTGCGGGGCTGCCTGGTGCTGCGTGTGCTGCTGTTGGTGCTGGCCCTGGATTTGGTGCTGCTGTTGGTGGACTGGTTGGTGCTGCTGTATCTGTACCTGCTGCAATCCAAAGGGCGGCCATTTTTGTAAGATTTGCTGCCGAGGATTCCACTCCATCTGTTTATAAGACACAATATCTATATTACCGGTAATCTACTGTACTCATTACTGTTTATGAGAAATATATAATATCCTTTAGGCTACCGGTAACATGACATAACTTCGGACGGGGAGGTAACTTCGGACACTCTAGAAAACATATACAATGTACTACAGTTATGGGGTAAATACATGATGTTATGGAAAAACAAGTATGTCTGCAGTGTTCTTCCATAATGCAGAGTAATTTTTCCATAACTGTAGCTTACATACTGTTATCCAGAAGTGTCCAAAGTATAGCCCCCGTCCGAAGCTAGGCTGCTAGGTCATTTCATGGTACTCCCAACTGTTTAGAGATCCATAAATAATTTCCTTTATTACAATCTATCTGCTTAACCCTTGTCCCACGAACCCTTCGCGCCTATAAATCTTCCCGCCAGCGCTGGAACCGGGGGTTTCGGCGAATTCTCAGCATTTTGGCGAGCTTATAAATACTTGTACACGTACAGTACCAACAAAAATGGCCTAACCTAGGTTATATATATATGTCCAGCGGCAGTACTCGTTATCTTGCGAAGGGTGAAGCCTAGACTCTAAACCAGTGGTTCTTAAACTCTGGGTCGCAAGCAATTTTGAATGGGTCGCCAAGGGTCTCTGAGACCTGGCGGCCGTGTGGGTGGCGGCGTAGCGATAATTTACTCCAAGACATTGTTGAACATTAGCCGAATTATAACTAGTGACCTTGCTGTTACCTCCTTTGAGTTCGTGGAGGTGCTCATCAATCTTCATCGTCAGGTTATTAGAATTGTGGTGGTTTATCGTCCTCCTCACCCTGGGTCAGATAGAATTTTTATCAACGAGTTTGGCAAATTCTTAGAGGCCTTCATTGTCAAGTCCGGGTCGTTGTTATGTGGTGATTTAAATTTCTGGGTAGCCTAGATCATCCGTCCCTCAAAACCTCTCCTCAACCCATCCTGTATCCCAAGGCAAATTTTTTTTTTTTTTTTTAGCCTACTCTGAAAATGATAAACATCTGAGTGGGTAGGCTATATAGCTAACGCCAACACGGTAGGCCTAGTAAAGTTTAAATCTGGCTTAGATAAAGTGTGGAGGGGCCAGGATCCAAAGTTCAAAAATTAGCCTACAGCCTAGGGCACAAATAACCACCACACACAGGGGCGAAACCAGGGTACTACGGGTAGAATGTAGAATTCGGGCGTACCGCCAGCCTTGTTTACACAACGCGGAGCAGCGGCAGACGCTTGCCATCATGTTCCCGTCTACGGTCTATTTTGACTGCCTTTGGATACAATATGTTGAGGGGGGGCTTTGCCCAATGCCCCCCCTCATGACATATTGTCATCATCATATATATTGCCAGCAGGGGGCAAATAACCGAAAAAATTTGCCGTCAAAATAGACGCGAAGTTAACCGCGGCGATCGCCCTATGTAAACATGACGACCGTACGCCCGGAAACTACATCCTTACCATCCCCGAAACCAAGGTCAAAATAGTGACCACTGACCAGGCTACTGAGCTGGAGCCACAAGCCTAGGCCTCTTCCAGAACAACATCTGTGAGTGTTTTAAGATCGTTGGATAATAGGGAACCCGATTTTCGGCCCAAACGCGCTTCTCTATTGTCAAAACCAAATTTTAAAAGTTAGCCTAGGCCTATTAGCCTAAATTGTTTCTATTACTAGTGTAACTAGCCTAGTATCAGACCAGAAAAGGGTGTAGCCAGTAGCCTAAGTTGTTGATGGATGCATGGAAACCTAAATTAGGCGGCGCCTAAGGCTAAAACCAAAAAGATAAACCATGGTAAAATTAGTGGTAGCCTAGTTTGGGTAATATTTTCCAAAATTGACCCAGTTAGCCTAAGTTCTAAAGATGACCTGCAGGACGCCGCTCTAGGGTTGTATAGGCCTAGGCCTACTCTATATAGACCTAGACTAGAGCAAGGGTTGCGAAGTGGTTGTGAAGGCCTAGCCTACTAGGCTAAGGCTAGGCCTAGCCTATATTACCATGATATTGAGGTTAATGTTAGCAGTGTAATCCTAGACTCCAAGGTCTCTAAGTCATACACACACATATTCAGTTAACAACATTCACATGGTGGGGATTTCAAATTCATAAATTAGTAGTTAGCAAAATAGCATGATGGCAGTGCTACCAATGGCAGGCTAAAGAAATTTACCCAAGACGTATAGAACCATTTTGGGTGTATTTGAGTAGTTTATTAACACATATGACTTAGTATACAGTACATACTTTGCAAATACATACCATTTAATGATCTATGTCTCTTGCATGAATGAAAACAAAGCAATAAAGGTGTTGAAAATAGTGGGCGATAACTAGAAACGCAGTGACGCCAACAACGAAGAACGTCGCTTGTTTTGTTCCAATAATGTAACGCTCTCAACCACAGTCTTGTAAAATATAACTAAATTACCAAAATACTTTACAAAATATTCATAAAAGTACACCATATATAACTGATATTTACCAACTAATAAAGAAAGAAGCTAGAATATAATTATTGTTGAACTCTGCAAATTTTAGAAGATTTTAGAAAACCATTGATGGGTGGGAAGGAGTCAGGGGAACTTAACTAAACATGTTCTTATAGTTCAATAATAATAATAATAATAATAATAATAATAATAATAATAATATTTATTCAGTTAGCAATTTACAGAGTTGGTACCACATATCACATAGTCTGTTACAAATATGACATGTACCAGCTTTGCATAATTCCAACTAAGGATAGCCCAATAAGGCTGTTAGGCGACGTATTTCCATTGGGGTCCTTGTGGGATTAGGTTAGCAGGGGAAAAGGGGCAGGGGATCCTTGGGGATAACTTTTGGATGCATGGTTTGAGGATACAGTATTTTAATCTTAAAATTGACCACTTGCGAGTTTCAGGCTATAAGGAACTTGGAGCCGTGAACATCGATAATTAAAGAGAAATGCAATAATAATGTGGGTTTTTGATGGATGAAAAGTATGATCAATTTGTTTTTAGGTATTTATACATTTACTATGACCGTAATTTAGCTGGTAATTCTGCTAAATATTGATGGTCACAGTTCCAACTTCCTTATAGACCAAAACTCGCAAGTGATCAATTCATGTACAAAGTGCAAGCGACGAAAGTGCGGTGAGGGTCCTGGGCATATTATGTCTCTCAGGGAATTTTTAAACTTTTAGGGGGACTCTAGAACAACATTTTGATCCTGTCTTATGAAAAACATGTAAAGGAGAAATTATAATAATGGAGAATCAATCACAGACCATAATTGTGTCAACTCATAGTGCGGACAGACAGACTGGACATAAAGAACAAAAGCACCTTAAGATTCCACTATACCTTGTTCCAAGTAGGGAGACCAGAAATCTTGAATCCTATAGCCCCTGTAACTCAAGAAGGGCTCGAGGAAATAGGCTGTAAATTTCCACAAATATATATTCCCTGGTTAATCATTCCCAAATGGTAGAAATATTAGCTCGACTACTCTAATCATTCGCGAGTTATAGAGGTTAATGTTTAAGAGTTAAGGACTACTTATTTGGAACAGGGTGTATCCAGTTTCTATAGAGGCAACATCAGGGGCTTATATCGAAGAAATATCCACTTAAAAGTTTCAGGTAAGAAGAAATGGCATTAAGGAAACCATAGGCCGACTGGCGATCTGAAGAAAAAAAAATTTGAGAAGACAGATGGCAAGAAATTAGAGCATTTGGACGATAGTTGGTGGATTGAGAGCGGTCACCCTTCTTTGGGACACGTTGAATGAGAGAAAGCTTCCAGCAAGAAGGGAAGATGGAGGAAAAACAGAGACGAAAGAGTTTGCCTAGGCAGGGAGTCTGCACGGAAGAACAGTTTTTGAGTAGCCCATACAATAGGAGGAACACCATATCAGGTCCGTACACCTTCTTAGTATTAATCCCAGATCGAGAGGGCAGAAAGTACATCCTTATAAGAGATTATGATATTAGGCATAAGTGAGAGGGAGGAATAGCACCGGAATCATCCAAGGTGGAGTTTTTAGCAAAAGGGTGAGCGAAGAGTTCACCTTTGCCAGAGGAAGACGTGACGGTGGTGCCGTCAGAGTGGAAAAGAGGAGGAAATAACAAGGAAGTAAAATTGTTGAAGAGGGTTTTGGTTAAACGCCAGAAAACTTAAGCTAGAGTTGGAAAGTTCAGAACAATTGTTATTGATGGAAGAGTTTTTGGCAAGTCGAAGAATAGATTTAGTTAGATTACAGGCAGAAATCTAAAAAGCACGAGATTCTTGAGTTTGAAGGCGACAGTACGATTTGAATACTTCCTCTTGACGGGTTAAGTTTTGTAAGATAAGTCCCTTCTACATATTCTGGTAAAGGGTTAGGCATTTGATGAGTTTCTTCTACATATTCTGGTGCCATCTGAGGCTCTTGGTATATGTAGGCTATACGTGTTGGTGTCCAACGGTGTATCCTGCTGGCGGGGCTGAGAGGGCTAATCGGTTGTTTTGCACGTCATGAGCTCTTCCTCTTGCTGGTCGACCACTCGCTTGTTGCTGTCTATTAATGAAAGGTGATTGTCTAGGTGGAGTACCATATAGCTGTGTACCTAACTACCTATACTGATGATATTCTACTTGTGGTGGAACGAAGTATATTGGGGGTTGGCCTGTATTGGCTGGCCTGTGGGGGTAATTTCCTCTCTGCCTTTCCTGTATCTTCGTCTCCATATGTCCACGGGACAATTGTCATCGCATTGATCAAACTCATAAGTATTAATGTGGGGCCTGTTACACTGTTGCTGGCTCAAGGTGGCGGTTGCTTCATGTTGATTTTCCAGTTGAGCTGCATTCCCGGCTGCAGCTGCATGGACCCGTCGGAGTTTTTTGCCACTGCATTCTTTGACTTCGCCGACTTGGGTTGAGCCGCCAAAATTTTCGTTTTGTGACTATATCCTGTTATATATTCGTTGGTTGATATATAGCAAAATGTTGGCTAATGGTATTTGACAGAATAAGAAGCAAAATTGCAAAAACTCTCCTCTCCGCTGCTATGCAAATGTACCTTAAAAAACTTATGATAGCCTAGTTATCCTAAGGAAGTTCTAAACGTCTCAGGCAACTAACAATGTTAATTCATTGGTTTGTTATGCATCTCACACACCCGTAATGTATGGCATCATTGAGTATCCAGGCCAAGAATAACCTGGAAAAAGTTGTGATAATATCTGGCGGGTCCTTTTGTATCTTCCCTATTTCACTCGATCAGCTATAAAATCCTAAGTCATTTCACCTCATTAGTTTGGTGATTCCTCATGATGAGAAATAGCCAAACTATATTATTAATATTAATGACGCTAGAATTACGATAGATCGACATTTAGAATACGGCAATCAGCGGGAGATAAGACTTTGTACAATATGGAAGTATCTGCATGGCCCCTGGTTATCATTAGACGATTCTATTCAACTTATTAAGACTTTCTTGGAGACAAAGGGATGCAAACAATTTTACTGAGCGAGATCACATGTAGCACCTGTTGGCATTTATTTTTCTGATTCTTTTGATTAACCCCTAATATTATACCGGTGACGTCCTATTAACTTTATTCTGGCTACTATCAGACGATTTTACTCGCTTTAAAAAGGGCCTCCAGGAAACAGGCTTCGAACTATCTCACTTCACCCTTTTTACTACCACAGATCCTTCATAAACTTCACAAAACCATCTAAATATAGCTAGAATAAAATTTAAAAGACGTCGCCAGTACGGAAGGGGTTAATGGCTAGATATGGGCCGTAGCAGACAGCCAGACAACCCAACAACCTTTCCAAGGCCCATCCATATGCTAAGGAGAGATGGGTCGTTTTTCTGGTCCCACTTCTCCCTCATGTTTAGCACCATTAGTTTTCAGATTTTTAGACGTTCGGCCCATTAGTTTGGCGATTTTAAGACCTTTTGCCCCATTTCTTTGTCAACATTAAGACTTTTAGTGTCATTTAGGTGTCGATTTTTTCCTGGCGAGCGATAGCATTTAAGCCTGTATTTTAAGAGGAATCGGCTGAAGACATTTTTCTATCGAATAATGTACAAATTTATCTTGAAAGAGGGTCTTAGGGTTTTTTATTTAAGCTTGCTGAAGGCCTAGGGAGCAATTAACTAAAACAAATATTAAAAAGATACAGAAATGAGAAAATAGATACGCCCATCCTCCCTTAATTAATACATTTACTGTTTCTATCTGTTGATTATGGATGACGTCATTGAGCAAATTAAAGATATTGAAAGGAGGTCAACAAGTATCTGTGCCACATTTTTAACTTCTTATCATTATTATCGTTATTGTGAGTCTATACGTAGTCTATTTATTGGGCCTAATAAATTGTTTCTAAAATTGCAGCCGTACTATAGTCCGTTCATTCTAGGTTGGGCAGAAATCGTAACCTCTAACTTCTGTAACTCAAAAGGCCTAGGGCAAATGAGCTGTCAATTTATACACATATAGCCTACCCTAGCCAAGTCTTCCTATTTGGTAGAAATTTTAGCTCGATTAGTCTAGTACTTTTCAAGTCTATTCAACTTATTAAGACTTTCTGGGAGTCAAAGGGATGCAAACAATTTTACTGAGCGAGATATCACACATAGGCCTACGTAGCATCTGTTGGCATTTATTTTTCAGATTCTTTTGATTAACCCCTTCTATACCGGTGCCGTCCTATTAACTTTATTCTGGCTACTATTAAACGATTTTACTCACTTTAAAAAAAGGGCCTCCAGAAATCAACAGGCTTCGAACTATCTCACTTCACCCTTTTTACTACCACAGATCCTTCATATAAACTGCACAAAACTATCTAAATATAGCTAGAATAAAATTACATCGCCGGTACAGAAGGGGTTAATGGCTAGATATGGGCCGTAGCAGACACTCCAACAATCTTATTCCAGGGCCGTTTTTCTGGCCCCCCTTCTTCCTCGTGTTTAGCCCTACTAGTTTTCAGATTTTTAGACGTTCGGCCCATTAGTTAGGCGATTTTAAGACCTTTTGCCCCATTTCTTTGTCAATATTAAGACTTTATTAGTGTCATTTAGTGTCGAATTTTTCCTGGCGAGCGATAGTGAGCCTATATTCTAAGAGGAACCACATACCGCACTCCCAGACAAAGTTGAAATGAATGACTTTCGTATCATTAACTCCTGTCCACTCACCAACTCTCTGCAATCTCTCTCTCTTTCTCTCCGCCGAAATGTTGCATCTCTCTCGCTATTCTATCGCTACTATCATAATCAGACGTGTTCCTCAGAGCTCTCCCAGTGTATAACACCTCATCTATGTAAGGCACGTGGTACACGTCTTGCAACACAATCCCAACCCTACTCTGTGCAACTGTCCAACCCGAGAGTGAAACGTTACTCTCAGACTTTCTTCTATTCAACAGCTGAGCTCTGGAACTCTCTCCCAGAATCAGTCTTGCCCTCTTCCTATGACTTAAATTGCTTCAAACTCCGTGTGTCCAGGCATTTTTGGCTCGAACGTCCATTGATTTTGGCCCTGTCACTCTTTCAACTCTGGGGGAGGTACTCGCTACAGGCAGTTCTACCTTTTGCATCCCTCACTCACATAAAACAAACATTAATAACATTAATGGCTACAGGCAGTTCTGCCTTTTGCATCCCTCACTCACATAAAACAAACATTAATAACATTAATGTTTCGATCTGTTGATTTTGGATGACGTCATTGAGCAAATGAAAGCTTTTGAAGGTCAACAAATATCTGTGCGACATTTTTAACTTCTTATCACATATCTCGAACGTAAGATATTGGGAACGTTATTGAGAGTCTTTACGTAGCCTACTTATTGTGTTTAATAAATGAATTGTTTCTAAAATTGCAGCCGTACTATAGTCCGTTCATTCTAGGTTGGGTAGAAATTGTAACCTCTATATAATGTATGTAACTAAAAAAGGGCTAGAGCAAATGAGCTGTTCATTTATATACATATTCCCTAGCCAAGTCTTCCTATTTGATAGAAATATTAGCTCGATTATTTTAGTCCTTTTTCAGTTATAAGAGGGTAGAGGTTGCGATTTCTGCCCAACCTAGAATGAACGGACTATAGTCATACGTCAGCGATAAAACAAAAATGTATGTGCGTTTCTGTATACGCTTGCATTAAACAAGATAATTGGAACGAAGTAATATAAGTGGAACCAATCATACTTAGTTACCCAATAAATAAATGTTTTCTTTGAATACACTTTAGGCTATAGAAAATGACACTCTACAGTAACTAAAGTAAAATAAATAAATTTCCTCGCATTTCATTATTATATAATATAATCTCTATATATTTATAGAATCCTTAATCATATTCAGCATAATACTACTATGTATTTATCTTTAAAAAATATCCATCATTCACAGAGGAAAGCCAATAAATAACATAACACAAAAATTTAGAAGTTCACCGAGCTAGCTAGGAGTTTCATTGACGGACCAAAAGTCATAACAGTAGCATCAAGGACGTGTAGCTCTCGACGAAAGGCGTCAACATAAGAATATATATTGTTTTGTAACAAACGGATAATTCATAAAAATGTCTGTGACACACAAAAGAGCTATTCGGTTCCCAAAAGCTTTTTATGATATCCCTGTCATACAAGATATGTTGAGTGAAGCAGCCAAGTACGACAAGAGGGAGTCCTGGTACGATGACAGCCGGGAAGTTTATTGCTTCACAGGATCGTCATTAGAGAATCTAAAGGACTTTGCGGATAAAATACATAGGACTCTGGAACTGCTCGAGCAAAATAAGATTGGACCTGAGGGAATGGAAAAAACAACTGAATTGAATAAAATCGCAAAGAGAAAGATCAATGCCGCTTGCAATTTGACGTACCAGGACCGGGTTAAGAAGATGTCAAGCGAGCCGTACAGATCCTACTACGTTGACATTTCTAACGATAACTATGCCACTTATGAGTCCAAAATAGAAACATTGAAACTGCCCTACAAGATCAAAGGGATGCAGTATGATAAGCAGCAAAGTCTCCTTTACGTACAGGGACGTTACCCATATGTGCAGAATTTTGAACGAGCCATTGATGACATGATCGCCCGCAACGGTGAAGAGGAATAAGTGCAGAGAAAATGAGAGGATATTCAAAACGAAATAAAGAGGAGGAAGGAGGAGAAGAGGGGAATGAAGAGGAAGAGGGAATGAAAGTCATGGTCATTTGTGAGGAGTGTGATATGACCTGCGTTTATGTCATGTTTTTATTTCTATATTTATGTAATATACTATTTTTTATTATTCTAATTTCTTTAAGTGGATTATATATTTTTAAGCTACCTAGCATTATTACTATTACTAACATATCAAACTACAGCTATTCACACAACACAATACCAGACATTTGGAAGCATGGTATCATCATCACATTCCCCAAACCCAACAAAGACCCCACGCTACCCTCCTCGCACCGCTCCATCACACTCCTTTGCTCCCCCTCCAAAGTCATGGAACGCCTAGTATTACAACTAATTACACCTGACCTACCCCTAGCTCCAACACAACATGGCTTTAGGCCACTGCACTCCACAAACACTCTTCTCACAGACCTTACACAAAGAGCTTTCGACGGCATCAACTCAGCTAGACCACACAGATCACTATTAGCCACACTCGACATTAGTAAAGCCTTCGATGCCATCCCCCGCCACAACCTAACAAACAAAATCTACAACACAAACATGCACAAGAACACAAAAAGGTGGCTGGCCAACTTCCTAGCAGGCAGATGTGCACACGTATCTTTTGCCGGTCAGTCATCTAAAATCAGAAACTTTCCAAACGGAGTCCCACAAGGATCCGTCCTATCGCCCGCACTCTTCAATCTGTACATGCACGATATAACTACACCCAATACGCCCCAAATAAACTTAGCCTCCTATGCAGATGACATAACACTCACATGCACACACCATGACCCAAAAAGAGCAACAGATCTCCTTCAACCCTATCTCAACACACTACATGGCTGGTGCACTACAAACAGACTTAATCTAGCCCCAGCCAAATCCACCGCAACCCTGCTCACAAGTTGGACAGGAGAACACGAACACATCCCTCAACTCACCATAAACAACACACCCCTAACACATGCACACACACCCAAAATCCTAGGAGTAACATATGATACTCATATGACATTCAAACAGCACACCACAAACATTAAAAAGAAACTGACACCCAGACTTAACGCCCTCAGGTCACTTGCTCACACAAAATTTCGACACAACAAAGAAACTACCACCACAGTATATAAACAATACATAAGATCAGTGATGGAATACGCAAGCCCAGCCTGGGCTTCTAACCTAGCTGAAACACATCATAAGACCTTACAGACTATTCAAAACAAAGCCCTGAAGATCATTACAGGCTGCACAGCTACTGCACCCACAGATCACCTACATCAAGAAACCAAAATCCTCAAAGTCAAAGACCATCTGGACATGAGAGGCACTCAATTCCTGGCAGCAGCCTCCACGAACCAAGACCACCCACTAAACTACATGGCAACACACCCACAGACACCAAGAAATATCAAAACAACACCCAGCACACGGTATCACACACAATTATTGTCCTCTCTCCCTCCCTGCCCACCCCGAACCAACTTCCAGAAGCACATCCATACTCATATCTCTCACCGATCCATCCACTCACTTACAGACAACACGCAGCTGCATGCACGACCTCCCGAAATCCATCCTTCCGAATCCTCCCTTCCTCGTGAGGACAGAGTCCACCTGGCCAGGCTGAGATGCGGACACCATCCAGCTCTCCTGAGCTATCAGAAGAGACTGGATGACTCCGTTGTCGACGCCTGCCCGGGATGTAACACAGCACCCCATACCATTAAACACATCATAGAAGACTGCATTTCACACAACCACTTACGCCAACAACACAATCTACACTCAATGAGAGCTCTGTGGGAAAGCCCGATCGTGGCCATGGCCTTTCTCAGGGACTCGGGGCTGTTCGGCCAGGCAGCTTAGGGAACAACAACAACAACATTACTATTATTTTATAAATTTCATTGATGTCTATATTCTAATTTATATGGGAATCACTTAGTGCGATTTTAATATTTTAGTTTTTTACTACAATTGATGCAATTACCCTTGCTCATATATTATCATCAACCCCTTCCCCGTCGGTGGTAATTGATATAGTTTTAGCCATATCCCAGCAAGTCAATATGTAAACAGTAAAAATAGTTTAGCCTAAACTGAACAAGATGCGGAAATACACTTAGACTACCAGGCTAAGTGAGGTACCTTTATTAGTCTCGTGGTAAAGTGTCTGGCTCGTAACCTAATTAGGGTCCCAAGTTCGATTCCTGCCCTGGGTGCAGATTTTTGGGAGGCAATTTTCGCATCAAACGAAGTTTAGGTGTGTTGGTATGTGGGATGTGATTTTTACACCATGCCCGAAAGAGGGGTTATGGAGCTCCAATCTTACTTTCAACCATCTTGACAATTTTACCAACACACCTAAACTTCGTTTGATGCGAAACTAGCCTCCCGAAAATATACCCAGGGCGGGAATCAAACCCAGGACTCTTGGGTACGAGGCAGACACCTTACCAGTTAGACCAATAAAGATATCCCACTTGGCTAGGTCGGCTCTAGTATATTTCTGCATCTTTTTCAGTTTAGGCTAACCTATTTTTACTGACTTTACAGGTATAATTGTCTAGATTGTTGAAAGTAAGATCGGAGCTCCATAACCCCCCTTTCGGGCATGGTGTATAAAACAATTCCTACACACTCACCCAAAATCCTAGGAATAACATATGATACTCTAATGACATTCAAACAACATATCACAAACATAAAAAATAAACTGACACCCAGACTTAACGCCCTCAGGTCACTTGCCCACACAAAATTTGGACACACCAAAGAAACTATCACCACAGTATACAAACAATACATAACATCAGTGATGGAATATGAAATGCAAGCCCTGTCTGGGCTTCTAACCTAGCTGAAACCCATCACAATACCTTGCAGACTATTCAAAACAAAGCCATAAAAATCATCACAGACTGCACAGCTACTACACCTACAGATCACCTACTTCAAGAAACTAAAGTCCTCAAAGTCAAAGACCACCTGGACATGAGAGGCACTCAATTCCTGGCTGCAGCCTCCACAAACCAACACCACCCACTACACTACATGGCAGCACACCCACAGACACCAATGAATATCAAAACAACACCCAGCACACTGTACCACACACAAATACTGTCATCGCTTCCCCCCTGCCCACCCCAAACCAGCTTCCAGAAGCACATCCATACTCATATCTCTCGCCGTTCCATCCAATCACTCATAGACAACACGCAGCTGCAGGTACGACCTCCCAAAATCCATCCTTCTGAATCCTCCCTTCCTCGCGAGGACAGAGTCCACCTGGCCAGGCTGAGATGGAACACCACCCCATACTATTAAACACATCATAGAAGACTGCATTCTAAACAATCACTTACGCCAACAAAATAAGTCACAAGAATTAACCAACTACAATCACAAACACCCACCAGTCACAAACAACCACCACAGTTATGTGCACGTGAAGATGGTCTTTATTCTAACCAGCATATCATTTGCCTTGGCAGTAGATTTAGCTACATGCGCTCCAGGCTTCAAGTTGTCTGAGATAATTACCCCAAGGTCTTTTTCTTCACTTGTTGAATCCAGTATCTTTCTCCCCCATATATGACTGAACATAAGAAAATGAGAAAGCCGATTGGCCCACACAAGGCAGATCCCTCTCACACCCAACCCTAATTATGGCCCAGCTCACTAACACCATGACGACCGACCTCACCAAAACGGTCAGAGGTCAACACAAGAAAACGGGAGACTGCAGAGAGCCGACTGGCCCACACCCGGCATCTCCCCCTCACACCCAACCCACCTCGTCCATATGCCTATCTATAATTGTATTTTGAAGCTCTCTATCGTTCTTGATCCTACCATATCATTCGGTAGGAACAAAACAATAGAGAGCTTCAAAATATAATTAGATAGGCATATGACCAAGGTATTTGATGAATGGGTGTGAATTGACCACTTGCGAGTTTCATTTTATAGGGAAGTTGGAGCCAAAAACATCAATATCAAATAATAATACAAAAAATAATGATGGATAGAAAGCATGTCGAGTTAGATTTTATGAGTTTATATATGCACTACAACCATATTTTGGCTAGTAATTCTGCAAAATGTCGATGTCTACAGCTCCAACTTCCTTATAGTCAGGGATCCACAGCTAGGCGCAAAAGCTAAAAAAACAGGGTTGGACCTGACATGGCATGCTATACTTTTTATTTGTGTTTTTTCTATTCATTTGGACATTAAGGTCCTATAAATGAGGGGTCTGCTCTTCCGGAAACCTTGCGAGAAAAAAATTGTGGCCATCTTTGTATATAGAAATGTGTTTTTTGGGATTTATTTCTTTTAAATCACAATTTCTAAACTAACAAACGTAGAACAGCCATTTTAGCCTCATTTAGTAGGTGATTACGTTTGCCGGATCACTGTGTCATGTGATTGTTCATGATGTTGCCAATTGACCTCTGACGTCAGGTCAAAGGTCAAAATATGGGATGGTAGTCACCTTTTATAGGTGTATAAACAACACATTTTGATTTTATGAAGTTTAATTGATACACAAACATCCTGAACAGTTGCAGCATATGATTAATACACTTAGTTACCTTTATTATCGCTATAGTTAGGTCATGCGAGGTCAAATGAGGTCAAGCAATCAAGGAGGCATAATTTACCCGAAGGAAATATTTTCATGAGAGAAATTCACCGATTTCATTTCTGATAACTAAATTGACCCTAAATTCACCCGATTTTATTTCTGATAACTAAATTGAAATCCAAAGGTCGACTAGCTTCTGTAAGAGGCAAATGAGTTCACATAAGGTCAAATGAGGTCAACATTTCTTGTTATTGACACTAGTGTGTATGTCTGTGAGCATGTATAATTATGTGTTCGTGTGTGTATGCATGTGTATTTGTGTGTATGCACGTGTATTTGTGTGTGTATGCATGTGTATTTGTGAGTGTGTGTGCATGCATGTGTGGGTTTGCGTGGGTGTGCACGCGTGTGTGTGTATGTGTCTATGTGTGTCTTTGGGTGGTCGCGTGTGTGTGCACAGTAAACCTATGAAAAGAAACTAAAAATATTGTTTTCTTTTTGCTACATAAGCTTTTGTAGATGATAACAAACACAGGAGAATAACTGATAGCGATCCATTGAAAAATAACAAATACAAAAAAATTACTAGTTCATTGAAACATCACAGTCACTATATCAAGTTATGTTGAGCCAACACTACAGTTAAGTGTAGCAATTTCTGCACTGTAAATGTTTGTTGACTTCAGTCATTGTCACTGTCTTCGAGTGTTAGTTCTAGCCAGGAACATTTTTGGGGACTCCCAGTGCAGAGACATGCGATTACAAACTTTACATTGGCTCTCGCACAGGGACATTCACGGGCACACATACTTTTTTTAGAGCGACAGTATTTTGTGTGTGTTAGTTCTGCAGGTTTGGCATCCTTCATCATCAATGTTGCCACCAATTTACCATTGACAAGCTTTCTACCGAAGTCAGTGGCAGCAGGGAGGGTTGGTTGAGACATGTGTGCTCGCTTGCACATGGCCAATTGATGCAGGGCTCGGCGAAGATGCAACTGGAAGGCATCTTCGGTAGGTGGAAGGCAACGCATGTCTCCTTTAATGTTACCAAAGAGATGGGCTCTCAGCCTCTCAGTGCATCCAAATTACAACCAAAGTCATACCTTTCATACAGAGAAACCATGTATTGCCTAGCTGCGGTCACAACATCATCTTGAACATCCAGGCTTTCTTCTGGGTCACCATATCTGCACAGAGGCACAAAGTCTGCCAGATGATCTACTGTAGCTTTGTAGGCTCGCTTTTTCCCTCTTCTGTAGGGATAACTCACTGTGTCGCATCCAGTCAGTATGTAGGTGCTGAGGAGTATAGATGTAAGATCTGCAGCATTAACACTATACATGACTGCCAGGGCTTCGGCGATTGTGTGAGCAGGTAGGTAGGTATCCTTTTTCTTGATCCACAGCTCCTCCAGGTTATCCAGGTGAGTGACATAGTATATGCACATCATGATCACGTTTGTGTCAGTAGCTACCACCACAGCCCGTTTGTGATGCAGACGTTGTACTGAATATGCAATGTGGGCAAACATCCTGGTATCTGCCTCCTCATGTTTCTCACAGGACAGACTTGGAAGCTCCACCTGACAGTTTGCTGACAGCAGGAGAGTGTGCCCAGGATCACGGAATATTCTACCAAGAATAATTGTGCATCTTACTGGAAGTGACATTTTCTGAGCTGCCCATGCTTCTCCAAAGTAGTTTAACAGGTTTGCTTTATTCAGTGGATTGCGAATGAAGCTTTTCCATTCAGGTATGGCGAGAGTATCATGTGGCTTATACTCCTTTATCTTGCTTGGGCAGGTATTCATTCTCTTCTCTCGCTCCTCACCTTTCAGACTTTCAGCTGGGGAGACATCATATCGATCTCCAGCAAAGTGAATGCAGCCACAGTTGTCAGGAATCATACTGAGGAGATTCTTCAGGTACTTTACTTGAAGCTCATGGAAGGTGCTGCACCCAAGATGCTGGTGACACTGAATGAATGCCATAGCATTTACTACCATTACACCAGAGTTTTCGGATGGTGGCAGTCTATCCAGTTCCCTCCATGAGCTACCAAGGGATATCTTCATTGCAAACAAATAGTCGGCCTTTTTTCCTCTACGCATGGTATAACCTTGTTCAAGGGATGGATCTGGCTCAAACAGAGAGGCAGGGAAGCTCATGTCCACTCATGACTGAAGACCTCCACTTTTTTGTTTTCATCTAAGTCCACCTCGAAGTACAGGTTTCGGACAACAGCACTCTCTTTCTCATTATACCCTCTTGGTTTTCAGTGTTATGGAGAGTTGTTTTTTTAGCTTTGTTGCAAACGTGGCAAGTTTTATGGGGGCTATTTTTTTACTGCCTGTTTCTCTTGCTGCAGCCAGTGCCCCTAGTCCAATCTCACGAGTGCTCGCCAGTTCTGCAGATGTAGCTTTGTGGCCAGTTGAGATATTTATCAACTGCTGTTCTTCACACTTGAATGGGTTAATCATCTGGTTGTTAATGACATTTGTTATTTTCTGCACACTTTCTGCCTCTTTTGTGCCTTAGACTGTGAGGGTCTTCAGGATGTTTGATGTCACCAAGATCCATGGTCTTTGTCTGCTCTGACACTGCTGTCAGAAGTGGAAGAGCTCGCAAATATGTCTCCATGGCTGCTGGTTGCTGACTGATGCCAGTGAAAAGTTTTGTCTTGGCATCGCGGTTGTAGGTTTTTTCGATTGCCATGTCTGTCCAGACACCATTAAAACGACCTGCTGTTTGGTGTAGGCTACAGTGAACTTCCCATCCTTGAATGCTCTGTAGATGTTCGGAGCCAGCATAGGTAGGTTTCTCATTGCCTCTAGGTAGTGTGGCAGGCAGGATACATATTTATAGTGGCCAGCAGCTACAAGGTATGGCAACATCTTTTCTACTTCAGCCAGGTGTTCCTCCCAAAGGCCTGCACGTTCAGCATGGATGAACCGTTTCAGAATCATCACCATGTCCATGTACATTAGCCATAGCTTTGTGGTAGGTGATGTACATACTTCATCAAACTCCGCCATCAAACGTAACAACATTTTCAGCTGGTTGGTTGCATCATCACGCAGAAGATGCTTCTCTAAACAAAAATTCAGACAGGGCATCGAGGAGTAGCTGGACATTGCTGACAAGCACAGACATGCACTCTAAGTCTTTCTCTTCAGTGATAAACTATCTAGCAAATGCTTCCCAATGTAGGGTAAACATGGCTGCATGCACCATAGTGTAAGCACGCAGCATTGCATAATAATAATAATATAATAATTCTTTATTCCAGACACATAAGATAGATACAGTATAAATACAGTACGACCTAATGGTCCATATCACATACACTTCTCGTCAGAGCACAGATAATAATTATACACAAAGATATATTAATAAAGACACAATAAAATAAAAAATACAGTAGGCCTATTTACAGAATAGAGCACATATCACATTTTGTCACAATATAACACAGATAGGCTAACTAAGGCTATTGCTCAATGTTGGTTAACACCTATTGCACAGATCATTGCTCATAGTTCAATTAGACCTATATATTACATTACAGTACATACTATGTGTGCAGCAGCTTCTGCCAGTGAGATATAATACGGGATTCATAGATATGATCACTAGACCAAAGAGCTACAATCAGCGTGTTACTGGAGGATTGCAGTCGCTGCGAAAAGCTGTACACCAGTCTCCTGATGACAGCCCGACAGCACTGCACATCCAACAGTGTGCACACCATACTAGTGCTTTCATATTTAGAGAGACCAATGAACATCTTGAGTATATTATGATAGGATGTACACAGACCATTTATGGTGGCTCTCTTATACTTCCACCACAAATGGGCTGTGTACATAGAGGAACAATATGTCCGGAACAAAGTGACTTTAGTTTCCCAATTACACATGTGGAATTTTCTCAAGATGGTGTTACCACGTAAATATAGCTGTCTGCGCTGACGGCCGATATCTGCATCATCTGAGCAATCGTTTGAGATAATGTGTCCCAGGTATTTTATTTTGTTTACTTCTTGAATAATTTGATTATTGAGTGAGAAATTTGGCAGTTTACTTTTATACAGTAATTTTGATCTAAATATAAGAACACCACTTTTCAGTGGGTTGAATTTAACACAATGTTTACTACCAAAAGATTCACATATATCAAGAAGTTTGCTCAGACCCGCAGAAGACGGTGCAATAATGACCAGATCATCAGCATACATGAGATGGTTGATGATTTTATTCCCACCATAACATCCAATCTGCTCTTTATTCAATTTATCACTTAATTCATCCATATATACATTGAATAAGTAAGGTGAGAGAATACTACCCTGTCTCACTCCATTGGTTACTGTAAAGGAATCCGAAATAATGTTACCCCATCTTACATTAAATGTTTGATTGGCGTACCAGTACTTCAAGATTCTCAGTATATAGGATGGTACTCCCCTTGTTGCTAATTTATCAAACAGGATATTGTGGCAGACTCTGTCAAATGCCTTACTAGCATCAAGAAAGCATGCAAAAATAGAGCTGTTCATTTTGATGTACCCATCCACTAGCTCCTTCAGAGTGTAGATGCACTGGTCCGTACCATGATTCTTTTTAAAACCAAATTGATTACTATTAGTTGAGATATACACTGAGATTCTGTCTAAAATGATTAACTCTAGTATCTTACTTACAATACTGGCAAGGGCAATAGGTCTATAGTTGTCTTTTGATGTAATTTTGCCAGCCTTGTCTTTAATTACTGGTATCAAGGTAACGGACATCATAGATTCTGGTAGGAAACCATGGATTAGAAAGCTGGTAAAGCAACTGCTGAGTTTCTCCCTAGTAATCTTTCCCACTGATGATTTTGTTTGCTGTTCCACGGAGACAGATGTTAGCTTCTATCATGATATTTTCAATGCCACTGGGCTTCATCAAATACCCAATTGCTTTCAGGAAATGTTGTGCAATATGAAAGCCACCCATGCGCAAAATAAATATTAACTTGATTTAACCCTCTCCGACATATGACGCGATTTTGAGCTTAGGGATACGTTAAAGCCTTTGTTACCATCAGAGGTATTTAGAAACCTTTAGTTTAGTTACTTCAACCTCTGCAGTTGTCTTTGAGTTAGCTGTGGGCAGAAAACTAATTTTGGAGAGGTAATTATAAGAGTGAGAGAACTCTTATTTCTTATTGCTAATCTGGCAACCTCTGCGTTATATGTGCGTGACACGGTTAATTAGTTGTGTGGTTATTGTTCAATGTTACAAAGACATATAATTGGAAATGGAATTGGAAGCTTGACTTCATTTGACCTCACATGACCTAACTATAGCGATAAAACAGTCACTAAGTGAAGTAATCATATGCTGCAACTGTTCAGGATGTTTGTGTATCAATTAAACTTCATACAATCAAAATGTGTTGTTTATACACCTATAAAAGGTGACTACCATCCCATATTTTGACCTTTGACCTGACCTCAGAGGTCAATTGGCAACATCATGAACAATCATATGACCCAGTGATCTGGCAAACGTAATTACCTACCAAATGAGGCTAAAATGACTGCTCTACGTTTGTTAGTTTAGAAATTGTGATTTTTAAATATTATTTTCTAAAAAAGGAAATTTCTATACCGGTATACAAAAGTAGCCACAATTGTTTTTCGCATGGTTTCCAGAAGAGCAGACCCCTCATTTAAAGGACCTTAATGTCCAAATTAATAGAAAATACACAAATAAAAAGTATAGCATGCCATGTCAGGTTCTCTCAAATTTTGGTGACTGGATCCCTGACTATTATAGCCCGAAACTCGCAAGTGGCCAATTGAGATACATATACAGTAGGATAAATGGTGTGAATTATGTTTCTTGTGTAATATAAGGAGAAGATAATAGAAAACGTGTATGCCTACTATTATATTGCAGCAATGGATGTGTAGTTATGTACAGTCGGGCTAATAAGTGATGTCTCGGTACCACTTATGTTTTGATCAATAATTGGTATCAGCCATATTGACACATGAATTCTACTTTTTGAATGAAATATAATGCAAACATGTTCCTACACTTACCCACCCTATTCAACATCTAACAGACATTAATACAGCACAGAGTGAAACAAACGTAAAGACAGCTGAGCCATGATTTATTAGCACCACGATACCACATACTGAACTGGTATGCTAATTCATTTCAGTTGGGCTCATTTAAGGTCGAGCTATAGGCAGGATCTCCCCCTTTTAGCTTCCATCTCATCTGCCCTCTGTTATATAGCCTACAATTGACCACTTGCGAGTTTCAGGCTATAAGGTTACAATAAGGAAGTTGGAGCTTTAGACATCGATATATAACCAAATTACCAGCTAAAAGACGGTTTTAGTGCATTTATAAATACAAATAATCAAATTCGGCAAACTTTCTATTTATTAAAAACTCGTATATTTTATGTATTTCTCCTAAATATTGATGTTTACAGCTCCAACTTCCTTATAGACCAAAACTCGCAAGTGGTCAAATTCTGTTCTTGTATTAATTAAGTCATATATTAAATACCAATATACAGGTAGGCCTATATATATACAGTATATCAGAGTTCATGAGTCAATGCCCCCTCTGAAATCCCGTTTATAGATGTGGAGTGGCAAATCTTATAAGAATTAGCTATGGATAATTGTAGATTGGTATAAGTAAATGAGAAGTACACCAGGGTATGATAAAAAGTAGGTAAAAGTATAGAAGTGGGCGTACTTGAATAGATAAAATAGGGAGGGTGGAACGGGTGTCGAGAGGTGGAGTAGAATGTGAAGGTGAACTTGAGAAAGGTTATACATTTTCGTATATGACACTCCCCCAGCCTATATGAAAGGTCCACAACATCCACATACTTGTGAACTGCATTTACATTCATAATTCTGTCTCAGTTTATAGCAAAATTGGATATATTTTATTATCAATGGCTTACATTCATTTTCTCGTCGCTCGATCCTCTCATATACTTCAGGCGAATGACCGCTGATGTGAATCCCGTTCAGATATTTCACAGGAACGTCGGCTAATCAGTTACAGTTATTATAGTTAAATATCGTGATGGTATGTTTATTTAGAATATCAAACATGAGTGCAAGTAGAAAATTAGAAAATTTGTTTTATATAATCGGCTGCGTGGACTAGGCCTATTCACATTTATCTGTACATTAATTAACATGCAATTGCAGTAGGCTGATTCTGCTGATGATGCTATGGTTAGTTTCTTATTTATTGCATAACATTTCATTCATAAATATCTTCAGGTACGACGTTGTCCAAAATTCTGAACTGTCAAACTTTACTTTGTAGCGAAACGTATAATTAGAATGCAGACATGGTTATTAATTCCCAATTGAGGGCATTGGCATTACAATAACTTTCAAAACTCGCTAGTTATATCGCCGAGAATGAAAGTAGGCTAGGTATATGGGCAGAGTTGACCTCAAGTACCCCTTCCCACAGCACCATCGTCGCTGGTTCTGTCGTCTGCATTTCGGTCGTCGACCTATAATTCTTCTTCTTCTTCTTCTTCACAACCATCGACTTCAACTCCGAACCTAATGTCTACATTAATTCAAGTGCATCTAAAAAATATATTTTAGCCTTGATTAGATATAAACTTTATTCGTATATATAAAGTATACTAAAAGAACAACCAATGTAACGCTCTTTAAATTAATAAAGTAAGACCTAATAGGAGACCATCGATACTTGGCAAACAGCTGATTATGGCAGTCTTCCTACTGAACCACTGCAAGTTTAATGGCTGTGGATTGTCATTTCCCAACCTATTGGAGTTAATTCAACACATCGAGGACACACATATAGGTACAGTGTATACATACATACAAACAGTAAATACCTGAATGGCCCCAGTAAACGATAATCGATGAAAACTTAAGATTGCCCCTCCCGGACAGTCTCACCCCATGATTTGTTTACATTGGATGAGTCAGAAAATGGGTTACGCCCCTGTTAATGCGTAGCTCTATATTGCGACGTTCTCATGGATTTAGCCCTCCTAATATGTTATAACTCTATCGCACATTACAGTAACCTATGTAAAATTATTCCTGAATCTTCGTTTGGTGTAGTGGTTGCCTTATATGGACGCTAAATTGCCTGAAATAATTTGTGAAAGAGATATGAGTAATACCCTGATGACTAACAGGAATTTCCCTCGAGTCTATGATAACCCTTTGAGTGATAATAGGTATTGAAGGTTCAGTATTTTACCATTTACTGTTTTTTTTCTTGTTGTTATCCAAAACCTAGGCTATTTAGGCTAGCACTTAGGCCTACACCACAAACGTGACACATCAAATCTCGGATTTTTTTTATTTTAATAGGCCTAGGGCCTACCACAAATTTTCAGAGTTTTTTATAAACAAAATTTTTCATTTGCATCAATATATAGAGTTTGTAATTAGGCTAGCCTAATTAGAAATCTCGGGAAAACCTATTTTCCCCATAAGGCCTATCGATCGATGTTCCCCGATAGTGATTTGAAAAGACATTAGCCTAACCTAACAACCTTACCTATTACCTAACCTAACCTAGTATTATGGGTGGGGGCTGCCGCCCCCACACCCCCGCTGGTTGAGCACTAATCCCTTAGTAAATAAAAAAAAAAAAAAATTGGCTGTCGATTATACGAAGGTGAAAGAAAAGTCGATGAAGTCTACGGTGTTTACTCTGCAATCTTCATCTTTGATTGTACATTGATAACGGGAAAGTACCGTATTGACAACCTTGTTACGATAATTAAATTTTAGCATACTTTTATATTAGGTTTTTCCGAGGGTTTAACACATTTTCATATGATCTTTAGAGCTGTCGATAACTGGAAGTACCGTATTGACAACCTTGTTACGAAAAATAAATGTTAGTACCATATATACTTTTTTATTAGGTTTTGCCGAGGGTTAAAACAAATTTTCTTATGATCTTTAGAGCATATAGATTCAATATTTATCTTCAAATATATCAATAAAATTTGTGGTATTAAAATAACATTGAACCCAAATCTCTAACCAACTGATGGCATTTAATTTTTATTTATTGAATAGGCCCTAAGTAACAGATGATTGAAAACAGTTACTTGTTACTTATTCAAATAAATTACAGAACACTGAAAATACTTAGGGTAGGCCTATAACAGTTCCTCCCGCTACACAGGATCTTACCATAGTTAGGCTACAGGTTATCTGATTTTTACGTGCGATTGCTATAGCCTACCGTCAAAAAATTTTGTTCTGTAGGTCTGTCACGTCTTTAGCCTAATATTACATAATGCATTGCTATATTTGTCAGCACGGTTGGACCGGGTCGGAAATTCATGATATGGCGTCGGAATGCATAGTATGGCTCATATTAACAAAATGAAAAAAAAAACAGGTAAGAGTTGTCGGGATGGATGTAGAGTTCGGGCGTACGGTCGTCATTGTTTACATAGGGCGATCGCCGCGGTCGCACTTATGTTCCCGTTTATTTCGACGCTATATTTTCTGCTATTTGCCTCCTGTCATTACTACATGAATACTAGGTTAGGTTAGGTTAAAATAGACGGGAACATGATGGGAAAGGTCCGACGCCACTACGCGTAATGTAAACAAAGATGGCGGTACGCCCGCTCACTACATCCTACCCGAGTTGTCACAGTTGTATTATCGGGCGTACCAGTACCACTACTGAGTACCGACATACAGCATAACTCCTCTCTAAAACATTAACCTAACCAAACAACCTAACCTAACCTAACCTAACCTAATTTTCATGTAGTAATGAGAATACTAGGTTAGGTTAGGTTTTTTAGTTAGGTTAAGTATTTATAGATGATTCATGTTGTATGTCGGTAGTGGTACGCCCGATAACACAACTCTTACCGAAAACAACTCTTCGAGTTCCTCAGTACTCACCCATCCGTTGCCATTCTATGGAGCTCGTTGGAGGTCTTTCAAAACACTCAGTTCAGTCCAGTTGGAATTCGGGAAGTTTAGCCTTAACGTCGGCACTTCCCTAAGAGGTTTTGTTATTTTTCTTTTTGTGACTTTTTGTGACGTGCTCATTTGTCTAAACATAAATATATCTCATTTTTCATCCCTTTTTCTGAAATCTTCTTTCTTCTTTCTTCAGTCTTGTTTCTTCTCTCTTCTTCCTTCATTCTTGTTTCTTCTCTCTTCAGTCTTCTTATTTCAGTTCTTTCAATTTTTTCTCTCGTACTCTCCACATTTGATAGATTGTCTGTTTCACTCTATCGCTTATTTCTTTGTTAAATAAAAGATGTCCGATGACTTGGTTTTCATTTTCAATATAAGGCTGTTGGAACCCTGGATCTTTTATTCTGCATGCTTTATAAAATGAACAGTGTAGTAGAAAATGTTTTAGGTCTTCTGTTCCTTCCTTACACAGATCGCATTGTGTCTCTCCTCCCACATGCCTATTTCTATCTTTTAGATTTAAGTTATTTGTCCTACATCTGTAAAATATTATAGATGCCCGTGTGTTGTCATAAATATCTTCCTCGCTCTTAATCTCCCTTTTATAACTTCTATACACTTCTAGGCTACTCTTCTCTGCCAACTCCTCTCGCCATCTTCCCGAATCCCATTCCAGAACTCTTTTTCTAATGTCGTCCTTCTTAATATTTGCTAAATTTGTTTCTCCTAACTTCAAATTCCCTACATACTTTCGAATTTCTGCAGTCCAGGGATCTATTAGTTGATAGTGGTGATAGCTGTCAGTGTCATGCTGTGAGACAACACCCAGTCTTTTTTGTAAAAAACGTGGGTACCGGTATGATTCAAGGAGTCTATCACTTCGGTTCGAACTCTCTCTGCGTTTGTTTCATATTTGACCGTTATTTGAAGCCCCCCTCAACCCCCCAGGACGTATTGTGATTTTATATAATGCCAGCAGGGAGCAAATAACTGCTGACTGTGGGATAATTACCTGTTCCCCCTGTCCTCCAAACATTACCTGTCTTCCCTCATCACCTGTCCTGTGCAACTCAAAAGAATCCTCTGCACATAGGGGTAGACCTAGAATGACATAGGATCAGGTACTCCGGTCCAATCTCAAAATAAAGAACTTGATAACAGAGCGCAAAGCTGCCATTTAGGATGTGTGACTGTAACCACTTTCTCTGTGGACAGAACAGTCTTTAAACTTGTGTGTACCTGTATGTATGCATAGGTAGCGCTAGCGAACTTGACAATAATCTTAACCACTTAACTTCTTGTAACTCAAAATGAATGAAAGCAATCGGGCTGACGTTTCTATCATTTGGGAAGAGTCCACCAGGAAATAGTGTGGATATCTACAGCCACTTTGCTCTAGGCCCTTTTAAGTTACGAAGAGGTCAAGTATCGATATTTTTGTCAAGTTCGTTGGCGCTAAAAGGCCATTGTCTATCCCTATTCCTCACTGGGGGTACAGCTCATAGGCTGAGCCTCAATACCTGGGGGTATTTGAACCATCTATCTTTGGGAATATTTCTTTGTGATACCTCTGGGTCTGTCTATTGGATGTGGCCAGCTACTTGAAATCTGCATGGTTCCCATTATGGGTGTCCCTTGGGGTAACAGCCTATGAAAGTAAGGGAGCGTATTGAAGATTAACTTTAAGCTTTGCTGGACATATTATACAGAAGTTACTTTTCAATACTACTGTATATTATTATTGATAATTATCGCGAATAGACTCGCAGCGTTATTATACATAATTTATTAGGGAAAGTGAAGCTCTATGGAATCCTTATAATATACTCACATAGATTCCGTTGTGGTAGAATAGTTTTGATAAGTTTTGTAACTCGATTTTGTCGATATAAATAGTCCCGCGCGTAAACAAACTCAGTCCCGCAATCTTGAGAGCTCTGCTACGGACGTGTTCATGTTTACAAACAGTGTTCGAAATGGAGTACACTCGCTACGGTAAAGTGTTATATTCTACAAAGATGTTACTGTATGTCTAATATATGAACCCACAGTAGCTGGCATGCAACTTGAAAGGGCTAGTGTTGTATCCCACGTACTGGGTCTAGGGCACTCTAGGGTTAGGTTAGGTTAGGTTAATATACTTGGTCTCGGAAACAAGATTCGTAGTTGCGGTAGTATTTACATCAAAACTATTCTCCCACAGTGGAATCTATGTGAGTATATTATAAGGATTCCATAGAGCTTAACTTTCTCTAATAAATTATGTATAATAACGCTGCGAGTCTTTTCAAAAAAATTACCTTATTATTTTCTTTTAACTTTGTCAGAAACCCTGATAGACCCACTGAAAGAAGCGGTACAGGAGACGCAGCAGCCATCATGCCTGCCGCTGTCATCAGTGCTGCGGTTCTTCAGCCCCACCGCCCCCAGAGCAGCCCCCCGCAAGCACTCCCTCTCCTCCAGGTCCCCGGGAGGCCCGCAGGCTAAGGTGGCTAAGTTGTCACACTCTAGAAGTCTCCCTGGGTCGCTGGGTAAAACTAACAGCAACAGGTCACCATTGTTGTCTTCCACCACCACAACCACCACAGCTACCACCACCACCACATCACCACCACCACCACTCACACCATCATCACACACCACGGCTGGCAAGGTCAGTTCTAGGATTCACTTTGACTTTGAAATGCATCCTGTAGCCTCAATTTAAGATTGGGATTTTCTGATCCCTCAAATTGTTTCTGATGTGTATTTAAGCTTTAGTTAGTAACTAGGAATACAACCATGGCAATGATAATTTTTTATGTACAGTAGGCTACAAAACAAATTCTAATTTTGGAAACATTGTTTAGCTAACTTCACAATACGGTACTGTAGACTGTATAAGTATGTAAACGGTAGGCCTAATCAGATAAGTCATATTACTGTACTACAGTATTACTATATAAAGTTCGATAAGTTCCTTAGGTGTTGTAAACTAATTACACTCCTCCCTCGGGTAGCGCGGGTATATCGTACTGGGACCGCGCCGCGCTACGCAAATACGCGCTACACAAAGCAAAAAACTTATGGGATTAATTCTATTGGTTCTGACGACTTCCCCAAAGTCACCTTTTTGACCATTTACCACCCAATAACCTTACCAAATATGGATCAAACATTAGTAACAGACAACCTAACCCTATTTTACAGATCATATCTATGAAATGAGACACACAGGTAAGTTACTGTTCATTACCTTGTCATTAACTTTTCGTATCTTGTCTCTATTCTTGAAGATTGTTCGTATTGTCGATTCATTCACCCCATAAGTATGGGCAATATGTGCCTTCTTGGTACCAGATTCCACCTTCTTCACCACCTCTAGCTTCTCACAGAGCGCGCTACATAAATAAAACCGTGTTAGATGCTGACTCGGCACACTAGGGGTACCCGCGTTAGACCATAGCCGCGCTACCCGAGGGAGGACTGTATTGCAATAATGTAAATTCTGAGGCAGGTAAGGATATATTTGACGTTATAAGTGTTCAGAGAACACGCATTTCTCGAGTACAAACATTGATAAATTTTTAAGATAGGCTTGATTCTGTTAGTTGAAAATTTTAACATGTTTAGGAGCTGGTTCTAATCAACTACTATGGACTCAATAGTGTGACTTTGGGGCTGACCAGAAACTAACTGACAAGTGATATCAAATGCCGGACAGTCGGGTTTGTCGAATTATTGGGTGCCAGACTAGAGGAATTTTTCTGTATATTTCTTTTGATTTAGACATATTTTCAACTCTCATATGGTAAACTGTCTTTTAACCGAAAAATTCAATTAACCAAAATCTCAAAACCCCCATGGATTAGGCTACAGTTAAAAGAAAGTTCACTATACTGTGTTTTTTTTTTTTTTTTTTTTTTCATAATATTGTTTTGCTAATCTTTAATGTTTTATTTCCACATACCCAGGTTTCCAAGTCGGCGATTGATTACTGAAGTATAGTATTAGGCCCTATACTTAAATTCTTATGAAGTTTTTATTGCAATGCTAAATAATTTTTTTCCCAATTGCTAAGAAGATAATTATTTAATATTTTAGTTGAATTGAGGTATGACCATAATGTAATGTATGGAACAGGGTAGGGCAGAATTTGGTTACCCAGCAGGGTGTCAAATGGGAGTAATTTTGTTTGATGACTTGAATGAATTTAAATTGTAAAACTTGCAAAATAAACAAACCAAAACTTGGACAAAGACAATATATATAAAGGCAAAAGAAATAATCATAATCGCTGTGGAAAAAACACTTACCGGTAAGTAAAATATAATTGTGAAATAAAAGAACACAATCCACCACATACTGTAGAGTGTACATCACTACATTAGCAAGTTAATCTGTTTCCCAAACTAACTAATCGCACAAATAACAACGCACTATCGTCACATTCAAAGAATTAGTCAATATGAGAAGGTTTACAGGAAAATTAACACCAAATAGCTTTGTTTTGGCCATTTTATCACTTCCAAAGACATATTTTGAACTATAAACCATATTTTAATCTCTACATATACAATAATAAAAACTAAAAATAATGGACCCGACTTTCGTTTGGCATCCTGTTACCCAGTTCTGCCAGCTGATATTTGTCCCTGGGTAATTGAGTTCAGATCCATCCGGTATGTGTTGGTGGTGTAATGGTTTAGGTGCTTATGTTCTGGGTGTGGTGTCCCGAGTTCGAATCCCGGGAGGACCATATGCTTTCATTAGTTTATTCAAGTACAGTACATTGGGGTTTGTAATTGATGATTAATGTTAAGAACGGGGTGTTACTTATTTCATAGACAAATATTTATCCAGCTGATACTGTGTTTATAGTGTGTGAAAATATGCTGGTTTTGTGAATAGCTTTATCCATTAACCAGGACGGGTGGTGTCCTTTTTATCGTATTCTGGCTACTGTTAGACGATATTGTTCAGTTTAAGAAGGACCTCTAGTGATTAAAAGGCTACATATCAATATTAACCCTCTCTGGTCTCAATAAGTTTTTTAAGTTTCCATGAACAGGCGACACACTGTCTGGGCAGCTGAGATTTTCTCTTTGTTCCCGTTCACCCAGCTATGAAGGGTTGCCAGATACTCCTACATATAGACTAGTATACCAGATATATCGCGTCCAAAATGGGCGCGATCGCATTTTTTGTGTGGTTTTGCCGAATTTCCACTTAGTGGAAATGGCACTGTGGAGTGGGTCAGTAGGGGTATGTCTTGGAGCCTGGAAGCAGTTTCTGCCATGGCCATCCCTTTTGGGGCGCTTCCTCTAGAAGCAGGGCGTCAGATTTTATAATGATGAATGATTAAGGGCGCGATCGCGTCCACACATGTGCGAGGGCAAAAGTGACTTAGGATGCGAGAGGGTTAAATCCTTATAACTATCACAGATCCTTCCTAAGCTGTGTAAAATTGTCTAAATATAGCTAGAATAAAATATAAATTACGTCATTGGAAGAGATAATGAGGGTAAGTATTAAGTAGTACGGTAGTGCCTATAGTCCGTTCATTCTAGGTTGGGCAGAAATTATAACCTCTAACCTCTGTAACTCGAAAAGGGCTATAGCAAATGAGTCGTCAATTTATACTCCTTTTCCCTGGCCAAGTCTTCCTATTTCGTAGAAATGTTAGCTCGATTACTCTAGTCCTTTTTGAGTTACGAGAGGTTAGAGGTTACGATTTCTGCCCAACCTAGAATGAACAGACTATAAGAATGGTGTATACCCTGTTTCATTTCAGCTAACGATAAATTGAATCCCTTAGCAGCTAATTTCATGTTACTTAATAGAAAAAATATGAAACTACTATGTCTCTGCATCATATTAAGACCAAGTTTATATAATTAGCACCATATTTCACTACACAATCATTAAAATAACTGAAAAATCTTTATGGGAACTATGCAATTTACTGTTAGTTGAAAAGAAACAGAATACTCTGTTTCTTTTCAACTGACAGTAAATTACAAAGTTCCCCTCAAGTTTTCTCAGTTATTTTATAGATTGTTTAGATTGATTATAGATATGGTGCTAATTATATAAACTTTGTCTTAATATGATGCAGAGCCATAGTAATTTCATATTTTTTCTATTAAGTAACATGAAATTAGCTACTAAGGGATTCAATTTATCGTCAGCTGAAATTAAACAGAGTATAGTTGATGGTGTTGTTGGGGGCTGTGATGTCTGAAGCCTGGGGTATTTCTAGAGTGTTGGTGGCAGTGTTGGAGGGTCCAGTCTAGGGACCCCCTCCTCCACACGGGAGAGCACACCTGTCAGCGCCATCAGTAACAGCCCCCCAGGTCAGTCACACACACACACACACACACACACACACACACACACACACACACACACCCACCCACCCACCCACCCACCTACCCACCCACCCACCCACCCACCCACCCACCCACCACCACCCACCCCCCCACCCACACAAGGAAGTGAATTGGGAAGATCTTGAAGCCGGAGCAGGAGAGGAAAGTTGGGGCTATGAATTTTTAAGTATGGCCATGGAAAATTCTATATACCAACATGTAAAAGAGTCAACAAGAGTAAGGGGAAGTGATCAACCGGCTAGATTGGACCTTCTATTCACAAGAAGGGAGGAGGAGGTTCAAAGTATTCAGTACCTATGCCCACTAGGAAAAAGCGACCATGCAGTTCTAGACATAGACTTACTATTGAAGTATAATCTACCCAAGGGAAGGGAAAAACACAAGGAAAATCACTGGATGTATTCCAGAACCGATTTCGTAGGACTACGGGATTTTTTCAAGTCACAAAATTGGGATCAGGTGTTATCTGAAAGTGAGGTAGACAAAAAACTCAAGGCATTCATGGAGATCTATGATACTGGTATAAAAACTTTTGTCCCTAAGTACATTAATAAAAGGAAAAAAAGTAATCGCAAAGTATGGTTTAACCGCGAATGTAGGCAAGCACAGGAAGCAAAAAACAAAGCCTGGAAAAAGATGAGAAACTGGGATTCGGAAGATAACAGGCAAAAGTATAAAGAGGAGAGAAACAAATACACAGAAATGAGGAGGAGGTCAGAGGCAAACCATGAGAAAGGGATAGTGGAGAACTATGAAAAGAATCCAAAAATGTTTTTCAAGTTTGTAAACGGCAAAAGGAAGATAAAAGCCACGATCGTTAAGATTAAAAGTGGAAAACAGAATCATAGAAGAGGATACGGAGATTGCGGAAGAACTAAATAGAAATTTTGCATCAGTATTTACAAAAGAAGGAGAATTCATTGCACCAGAAACCAATGAGATAGGTACAGAGGAAATGCCGGAAGTAACATTTAACAGACCAGAGCTCATAGACAAAATGAGTAAGGTGGATCCAAACAAAGCCGCTGGACCGGACGGAGTATCAGGCTGGATTATTAAAGAAAATGCTATGGAACTGAGTATACCGTTATATGACATAATGACCAAATCATTGGACACAGGGATAGTACCTACAGAATGGAAAAGAGCAAACATTATTCCTATATTTAAGGGAGGAAGCAGAGATAAACCACTGAACTATAGACCTGTATCACTATTGAGCATCCTCATGAAGATTCTGGAAGGATTAATAAGGGACAAATGGGTGAAATACCTGGAATCCAAAAGATTAATTACTGACCGACAATTTGGATTCAGAGGTGGCAGATCATGTATAAGCAACTTGTTGAGTTTTTACTCTAGAGTAATAGACACAGTGGACAAGAGGGAAGGATGGGTAGACTGTGCCTACCTAGACTTTAAAAAGGCATTTGACAAAGTTCCACACAAGAGATTGCTGTGGAAATTAAAACATGAGGGAAAAGTAGGAGACAAACTGCTGAAATGGATGGAGAGCTACCTTAGCGGAAGACAGATGAGAACAACAGTAAGGGGGAAATCGTCAAACTGGACTCAAATTACGAGTGGGGTACCACAAGGATCTGTTCTAGCCCCAATCATGTTTCTAATATTTGTAAATGACTTGCCTGAGGGACTAACAAGCTACATGAGTATGTTTGCGGACGATGCTAAGCTGCTTAAAACGATCAGAACCCAGGAGGATTGCCTTGAGCTCCAAGCAGATTTGCAAAAGATCCATGAATGGAGCATCAAATGGAATATGGAGTTCAATGCAGGGAAATGTAAGACTCTAGAAATGGGTAAAAGCAAGTACAGACCTAGAAAAGATTATAAACTAGGAAACAAAGTGATTCCCAAAGCAGAAAAAGAAAAAGACTTGGGGATAGAATTTAGGGATAACATGTCTCCAGAAAGCCACGTAAATAAGATAGTGAGAGAATCACTGGCATTATTGGCAAATATTAGGATGTCTTTCAATTATCTTAATGAAAACACCATGAAACAAATAATAACGGCAATAATAAGACCCAGGATGGAATATGCATCTGTAGTGTGGTCCCCTCACTTGAAGAAACATATCCACAAAATTGAGAGGGTACAGAGAGCAGCTACGAGGATGATCCCAGGTTTGGAAAATTTGGAGTACCAAGAGAGGCTCGAGAGATTGAATCTACCTACACTGGAACAGAGAAGGAAACGAGGACAGCAAATTCAGATATATAAATGTGTTAGAGGTATTGACAAAATCGACCAAGAAAACTTCATAGAGAGGGATGGAGGTGAGAGGACAAGAGGTCACAGCTACAAACTAAAAGTGCTAAATAGTAAATCTGATCTGAAAAGTAAAAGATTTCCTACCAACTCGATTAGTGGGTGGAACAAATTGCCAGCCGAAGTAGTGTCTGCACCATCAGTGCATAGTTTCAAAGCACGGTATGACAAACATATCTTAGGAGGCGGGAATTAACGAGCATGCTCACTCCCGCAAATACAACTAGTGTAAGTACCCCCCCCCCCCCCCGTAGCCTAGTAGGTAGCGCTCTCGTCTCACACACAGGGGTCGGGGGTTCAATCCCCGGCCGGGCGGAGACAAATTGGGCTTGTCTCCTTTCATGTGTTAGCCTCAGTTCACCTAGCTGTAAATAGGTACCTGGAATAAGTGGACGACGTTGTGACGTCCCATCTGGGGTTGGCAAAAATGGTACAAGGCGAGATGGGTATCATATGGTTCACCTAAGCTGATGGCTACCTAAGCCTTCGGGCGAGACGGTACCGTCTATAGTGAGAATGGTACCATACAGATCCACCCTAAGCCTTCGTTTCCGATGTCGCCAATTGGCTAAAAATACAGACTACACACACATCCACAGCCATTCCAACGATACATATAACACCTACACATATAGGAGGCGGGAAATAACGAGCATGCTCACTCCCACAATACAACTAGAGTAAGTACACACACAGAGAGAGAGAGAGAGCGAGGAACATTAACATGTTCAAATCTAGGTTGGATAAAAGTAAATATGGAAATAAGGCAACATAAGTTATGATATGTTAGTCCAAAATACTGGGAACTGGGAATATCCATTACGATACTTGTCTAAGTAAAATGGATTGATTATAAAGTAACTAAGACAGGACAACACGAGCGCTGCTCAATTCCTGTAAACTACAAATAGGTAAATACACAGCCCGTAGCCTAGTAGGTAGAGCTCTCGTCTCACACACGAGGGGTCGGGGGTTCAATCCCCGGCCGGGCGGAGACAAATTGGGCTTGTCTCCTTTCATGTGTTAGCCTCAGTTCACCTAGCTGTAAATAGGTACCTGGAATAAGTGGACGACGTTGTGACGTCCCATCTGGGGTTGGCAAAAATGGTACAAGGCGAGATGGGTATCATATGGTTCACCTAAGCTGATGGCTACCTAAGCCTTCGGGCGAGACGGTACCGTCTATAGTGAGAATGGTACCATACAGATCCACCCTAAGCCTTCGTTTCCGATGTCGCCAATTGGCTAAAAATACAGACTACACACACATCCACAGCCATTCCAACGATACATATAACACCTACACATATAGGAGGCGGGAAATAACGAGCATGCTCACTCCCGCAATACAACTAGAGTAAGTACAACTAGAGTAAGTACACACATTCCTATTCTCCATTGTCGTTAAGCCAAGTGATAGTTTTGAAATCAACGTAGAGGCGAAACGGGGATGTTTCGATGCACAATGGCTGTTTAATATATACATGGATGGAATGCCACCATTTAGGACGTGAGACTGAAACTGTATTCAATGACCGGCTCGAGAGTGTCAACTTTGGCAACGAGGCACTGGAGATGGTGGACAAGTTTTGCTACTTGGTGATACTATCTCTGCCGGTGGTGGGGCTAAGGCCGCCACTATAACCAGAATAAGATGCGGCTGGGGAAAGTTTAGAAAACTTTTGCTACTACTCACCATGAGAAGACTCCCTCTTCCCTTGAAGGGAAAGGTACCGGTATACGCTTCATGTGTTAGAAGCGCAATGATATATGCTTCAGAAACGTAGCCTGTCAAAGCGGATGATATCAACAGAATGGAACGCAATAAGATGAGATGGATGTGTGGTGCCAAACTGCAAGATAGGATAATAATAATAATAATAATAATAATAAGCATGTTACTTATTTCTCATAAGCGCCAATTTTTCCGAAGAATTCACTAGCGCTCGGAAAGAGAAAGAAAAAAGAACAAAATCAATGCATCAAAAGAAGGCTTATATACAACACACATTTAACAATCACTAGTAGTGGCAAAATAGCCTAAACTCTATAGCCATCTGTCATGACACCTCTCTCAAGATCATAGCTTCTCTCAAAGAGAAAAGTCTTAAGTTGTCTCTTGAAGCATTCAACAGAACTCAGTTGTCTCATGGACAGCGGCAACCTGTTATACAACCTCGGAGCCATGTAGGAGAATGACCTCTCAAAGAAAGAAGACTGCTGGAAAGCCCTTGGTTCATCAAGACGAAAAGTGTCATTGTCATGACGCACAACTACACCATGGTGTGCCGGTGGGCGCCTGAGCAGCTCCGCAAGGTACCTAGGCTCACCAAATTTGAGAACCTTAAAGGATATCAAGTGAGGAGCTAAGGAGAAGGTTAGGTATCGAGAGTATCAGTGATGTGATGCGTACTAGCAGGCTTGGATAGTTTGGGCACATGGAGAGGATGGATGAACAAAGCTGGGTGAAAAGATGCATGTCCTTGAATGTGGAGGGAGCTGCACCTAGGGGCGGACTAAGAAAGACGTGGGATCGGACTTTGCGGTCTGATCTTAAATCAAAGAAACTGTAGCTCTTAACAGAGCTGCCTAGAATGCCGCCATTAGGACGTGAAACCAGAACCGCGTTTTGTGTGGAGCACTCGGTCTTTAACTCCTTGTGACATATATGACGCGATCGCGTCATATGGAACTTATAACCAAAAACTCATATGACGAGATCGCGTCATATGGACTTATCTCCATGCCTCTCCAATAAGTTTATGACGCGATTTTGCGTCATATGAGCTCAGTAAGTCCGATAAGTTAGCTTACGATAAAACCGTTGGTGGCAACCTCAGCCTCCTCCGATAATTCTAACGGCCGCAGTGTTGTTGTGAGTGTAGTGCGAGGCAGTGGCAATGATCCCGGGACTCCCGCCTCCTCGGACTTATTGGAACATAATATGTCTGAAGGAGTTAAATTTGTTTATGTACTGTATTTGTATAGGTTTTAATGGAATTGAAGAAAACAATTACCTACACTGTATGTGGATGCTGCTCTCCTGTTATCAGAAAGTGTGACTTTGACAGGGTTTGCGAAAGCAGGAATTGAAAGGTAATGGCGTTTGAGAGGAGAATACATGAAATTATTGACTTTGAACAAATACTGAGTCTAGAAAGCTCATGTGAAAATTTGAGTAATTAAACCAAGAAACAAGGCATAAGAAGAGGTGTACAAATTTTAGTACTTGTATTTGGAAACTGTACTAGGCCTATGTAGAGATAGGAGTATGAAAAGTGATATAAAAGAGAGAGAAATACAAGAGAGGAGGGTGGTTGTTGTTGTCGTTCCCTAGGCTGCCTGGCCGAACAGCCCCGAGTCCCTAAGGAAGGCCATGGCCATGATCGGGTTTTCCCACAGGGCTCTCAAGGAGTGTAGATTATGTTGTTGGCGTAAGTGATTGTGTAGAATGCAGTCTTCTTTGATATGTTTAATAGTATGGGTTGCTGTGTTGCATCCTGGGCAGGTGTCGACGACGGAGATATCCAGTCTCTTCTGATAGCTCAGAAGTGCTGGATGGTGCCCACATCGCCTGGCCAGGTGGACTTTGTCCTCGCGAAGATGGGAGGATCAGAAGGATGGATTTTGGCAGGTCGTGCCTGCAGCTGCGTGTTGTCTATGATGGAACGGCGAGAGATATAAGTACGGATGTACTTCTGGAAGCTGGTTTGGGGTGGGCAGGGAGGGAGATATGACAGTACAGTATTTGTGTATGATACCGTGTGCTGGGTGTTGTTTTGATGTTCCTTGGTGTCTGTGGGTGGTGTTGGTTTGTGGAGGCTGCAGCCAGGAATTGAGTGCCTCTCATGTCCAGGTGGTCTTTGACTTTGAGGACTTTGGTTTCTTGATGTAGGTGATCTGTAGATGTAGTAGCTGTGCAGCCTGTGATGATTTTTAGGGCTTTGTTTTGAATGGTCTGCAAGGTCTTGTGATGTGTTTCAGCTAGGTTAGAAACCCAGGGAGGGTTTGCATATTCCATCACTGATCTTATGTATTGTTTGTATACTGTGGTGGTAGTTTCTTTGTTGTGTCCAAATTTTGTGTGGGCAAGTGACCTCAGGGCGTTAAGTCTGGGTATCAGTTTATTTTTTATGTTTGTGATATGTTGTTTGAATGTCATTAGAGTAACATATATTACTCCTAGGATTTTAGGTGCGTGAGTGTGCATTAGGGGGTTGTTGTTTATTGTGATACCCTGATGTTGTTAGAGAGATCTCAAATGTACCGTATATAGAATGATTCAATAATAACCTACTTGCCCTGATGTTACAGTGAGTGATGGTGAGGATGGGCTACAGAGTGACAATGAGGACAGTAACGACTCATGGACTACACAAGATGAAATACCAGCCGAGGTCATCATCAGAATGGCCAGCAAGTGAGTTGTCTACTGGGATTTTGTTTGTATGTATGCATGACGCGAAATATGTTGCTAGTTATGAATATTTGGCAATAATATGATGCAGAGACATAGCAGTATCATATTTGGCAATAATATGATGCAGAGACATAGCAGTATCATATTTGGCAATAATATGATGCAGAGACATAGCAGTATCATATTTGGCAATAATATGATGCAGAGACATAGCAGTATCATATTTTTTCAATAAGAATCAAGAAATCAGATGCTAACGGATTCAATTTACCATCAGCTGGAACTAAAAAGACTATAGAAATATTTGCATCCACAGAGTAGCATTATTATGTATGTATGTACAGTATGTATATACTCAGGCACATACCCCATAGCTGGGGGTGGCCGACTCAAAACAGTGCCCGAACAGGGGAGGGGGGGCCTGGGTCTTTGGGATTTTATCCTGGACGATCTAAATGTGTGTGATTTTGTGTTGTGTTATCCCTGTTCGGGCTCTGTCTCGAGTCAGCCACCCCCAATCACTGAAGCTAACCTGGGTATTATTCCAGGGGCCATTCCAGTACCGGTGGTGGTGAGGACAAACCATACGTGTGTCCGGTGATGGGCTGCCGCAAGAGGTACAAGAACGTCAATGGCATTAAATATCATGCCAAAAATGCTCATAAAAAAGATAGCAAGTACGTCTATGATCTACTCTTCTTATGTTTTCATTTTTGTATCTATTTTGTACCAGAAATTTGTAGCGTGTGTGTCTTGATAGCGTACTGCTTAGTGTGCGGAATTTCGGTGTGAGTATCCTAGGTTCGAGTCCTTGGAGTACCACATGTATTCATTACTTTCATTGATTTCATTAATTAGGTTTAGATATAAGTTAATTGGTGGGTTGCTGAAAACAAATATGAAATACTCCTCATATATTTTCATTTTTGTATCAATTTTGTACCAGAAATGTGTACCATACTATTTTAGGAGTCTGAAATATCCTGATATGGAATCTCTATATATGTGTATTTGTGTATGCGCGAGCTCATTCTCCATGTGTTAGCTTTGGGCCTATACTCGGTCTCACTATCTCCTTTTTTTACGAGTCGGCCACCACCAATTAACAAAAATCTCCCCGCAGAGTGAGAAAGCCGTACCGCTGTTACTGCGGCAAGAGCTACTGCACGAACCAGGGCCTGAAGAACCACTGCTCTCACTTCCACAAGGCCGAGACCCTCACAGCCGTTACCACCAGTACGGGGGAGCTCCTGCATGTCCCGGCCAACCACCTTAACAACAACAACAACACCATTAACAACAATAACAACACTAAAGCAGCGGTCGTGAGTAGAGGGGAGAGTGAGGGCAATGTTGATATTGTTTCGCCCAATAACCAAATCACCGTTACGGGTCAAATTATCAAGGGGGGGTCGCCAGTGGCCATTAAAGGATCCACGACCATATCTAGTAATATATTAACCAGTCTGGTAGCGGCATCCAGGGGTAAAATAGCTCTTAAAGCACTCCCCAACGGCCAGCTACTCCTATCACAACCACTGGACGGAAGATTAGCCGCCCTTGTCAAATCCGATTCCGGCCATGAATTTACCTTAGACGACGGCAAGAACAGCCTCGTGCAGCTAAAAACAGATGGGCTACAGCAGTTAGAACTAGGGAAACTATTGCAGACGAATGCCAAGCCTTCTCAACACCAGCTAGCTGTAACAACGTCCACGATCTCAGTGGCCATCCCAGCAAGCACGTTCAATAGTTTAAAGAGCCCGCAGAGGACCGGTCTTACGTCATCGGCCATGCTAGCCCGTGCCCTTAAGACTCAACTGGTCTCCTCAGCCGCCACCGTGCCCTCAGTCCTCGGGGGGCAGGCTGAGGGTGGGGGTCGGGGAGTCATACTAGGGGGGCAGCCCGAGGTGGGGGGTCGAGGAGTCATACTAGGAGTTACCATGGAGGAAGGGACACTACTGGACAATGGCGATGGGACCCTCTCAGAACTATCCGTTATTGATTAGCTCCAGACTTGCCCTTTTTGACTGTCTGAGAGCGAGCACTTCACTAATATAAACTTATCTGAATCATACCAAGCATCTCAATAATATAAACTAATCTAAATCATAATTAATTAAATTGTAAAACTTGCAAAATAAACAAACTAAAACTGGGACAACACAAGATAAAGGCAAAAGAACTTATCAAAATCGCTATGTGTAAATAATGCTGAGAGTCTGAGAGCAAGCACCTCCATAATAATTATAAACTAATTTGAATCATACCAGGCTAATCAGTACAGAAAGGCAGGTCTGTATTTACTCTGTAGTCATTGAAAACGTAGGCCTATTCTTTAAAATTGTGAAGATGGGTGTATGGAGGTGAGCGTAGAAGAGGGTACCCTGCTTAACAATGGGAACGGAACCCTCTTGGGACTACAGGTCTCCCTCGATTTACGATTGGGTTACGTTACTGAAAACCCGATCTTAAATAGAAAAATCATAAAACTAACCCTAAAATTAATGGGGTAAATGGGAATGCATTTTGGGACCAACCAGAACCCAAACCTTATCTATCTATATACTCAGGCCCAATCTTGTATCTGACTCACATATTCTATTAACCCAACCACCTAAAAACCTATAATAATATCGTAAATTGGGCATCGGAGAGTGAGGGAGACCTGTAGCTATTATTTACTAGCTTGAACCATTACGTTGTGTTGCCCGAGATTGTGTCTCTGCGGGTACCCTAGTATGTTTCATTTCAACCGACGGTAAATCGCATCCCTTAGTAACTGACTTCTCGATAATTAATGGAAAAATATGAAACCACTATCTCTCTGGATCATATTAAGACCAAGGTTATATAATTAGCACACTACTGTATTTCACGACAAAATATTCAAGATAACTGAGAAATATTGATGGGAACTTTGCAATTTACCGTCAGTTGAAATGAAACTGAGTATAGTAAGCTAAACTATTCTGAATCATACCCGGTAAAGGAATATAGGATGACAGCAGTCTTTGAAAATCTGAAAATATTTACAAAATATATTTGTGTAGATTATTTCACATTGATTTAAGAAAACTGTTTTGTTTCGATATTATATACTGTATTATAACCTTTATTATCACAAAAAGATATATGTAATGTTAAATTGTTAATTTATATATACTGTACTATGTTCTATATCAATTGAAAACATTTAATTATCTATATATATATATCTATCTATCTATATACTCAGGCCCAATCCCCAATATTCCTTTTTTTTTTTTTTTTTTTTTAAATTATAGCTTCAAACATTTCAAGGTTAAGTTTTTACTATTATAGTAATTATACTGAGATGCATGATCTTTGTCTCGAGTTTGTCAGGCTTAAGCCAGTATCACACGAGCGCTTTTTCCCTCAACATTTATCCTCAACACTGGTCTGGCAGCTTATGAGGTCAACATTTATAATATGTCGGTCATCTAAGTTCATCTACCATCAGTCTAGTTTCCGATAGCAGTGCAAAATACTCCAGAAATGTTGCCAGAAAAATGTTGATCATCGAATGTTAACTATAAAAGCTCTCGTGTGATACCGGCTTTATGGGTATGCACTGGGCTGCGTTAACCCCTTCTTCCGCACCATGATGCCTCTTTATCTTCGATTCTGGCTAAAATTAAACTGTTTTATAGCGTAATGCATAAGTGCGCGGAATTTCGATGCGAGTCTCCTAGGTTCGAGTCCTTGGAGTGCCACATGTATTGGTTGGTTTCATTAATTAAGTTTAGAAGTGAAGTGGGTTGGTGGAAAAACATAATAATTCAGAGGATTTATAGATTTAGAAGGACCTGTGTTAATCCGAGGGGTTTATAGATTTAGAAGGACCTGTGTTAATCAGAGGGGTTTATAGATTTAGAAGGACCTGTGTTAATCAGAGGGGTTTATAGATTTAGAAGGACCTGTGTTAATCTGAGGGGTTTATAGATTTAGAAGGACCTGTGTTAATCAGAGGGGTTTATAGATTTAGAAGGACCTGTGTTAATCAGAGGGGTTTATAGATTTAGAAGGACCTGTGTTGTTGTTGTTGTTGTTCCCCAAGCTGCCTGGCCGAACAGCCCCAAGGCCCCGAGCAAGGCCAAGGCCATAACCGAGCGCCCCCACAGAACCCTCCCCGCCGACCACAATAAAGCCTGGGTGACCGAAGCCACTCCATGGCGGGGAGCTTGAGGAGGGTGCGGAAACGCCCGGGAAACCAAAGCCCCACCCAGGGCCCTGTGCCCCTCAGCAATTATGAAGAGAAAGTTGAGGGGCAAGGGTAAAATGTGACGCTTTGGCTTCCAATCTTGGTAGATTGGGAGGTCAATCCACATTAGAGACGCCGTCACTTGAGATCTAGAAAATATATAAGTAAAAGGAACAGTCAGAGTAAGCTATGGGTATGGCAGAGATTGCTCAGTTCTCACTCTGATAGACCAGCCCATCACCACATGACTAGAACCCAATCCTCTCAGCATCAGCTAGGAAAGGCCCTAGAAAGCCGCCTTTGGCGGGGGGATAGCTCCCCTATTTCAACCCTTTTCGGGGTTGGGCACCCGCCCAGTGCAGGACCTGTGTTAATCAGAGGGGTTTTATAGACTAGCGAGGTGAACGGGACCCCTTAATACATGATCTTATTGCTATACCCTGTTCCAAGTTAATAGGCCACAACTCTTGAACATTAACCTCTATAACTCACAAACAACTAGAGTAATCCGACTACTATTTCTAGCATTTGGGAAGAGTTAGCTAGGAAATCTATCTATCTATCTATCCATATACTCAGACACATTCTCATTTTTTTTTTTTTTTTTTTTTTAACAGCCCATTTTGAGTTACCGAGGTTAGGTTTCACGATTTCTGGACTATCTACAGTATTTGGAACAGGGTATAGCCTAGAAACTAACCATTTGTGTATACCATAGCTAGTTGGGACCAAAATTAAGATGTAAATATTCGATATACGTAGACGGTTTAACTTTAACCCCTACTGTACCGGCGACGTCTTTTCCATTTGATTTTAGCTACATTTAGACAATATTATGAAGCTTAGGAACGATAAATGGTAGTTAAAATTATTAATTGAGATAGTCTGTAGTCTCTTAACCCGTACTGGCCAAAATGGCAAGAGAGAACAACTTTCCACCTCAAGAGACGAAGCAAGACTGGCTCTCCCACCCTTCGGTGGGTCTTATATAAGCTGAGAGGTGTTGCCATATCGAGAGCAGTGCTCAAACGGTCGTGGTACCAGGTACAGGCTTGTACAGGCAGTTACAAGGAAAGTATATTACTGACGCCAATTCGCCGTCGCTGGGCCTGGGAGGTGACTTATCTACTGACGGCGATTCGCCGTCGCTGGTATTGGAGGGGTTAATGGGTAGACATTCTTCCTAAGCTGCGTAAAATCGTCTAATAGTTCCAGAATATAATGAAAAGGACGTCACCGGTATTGTACGGGTTAAGAAAGATATTATACTGTATTATTGTGCATGTTTCAAAAGTTTATGAAAAAAATATCTAATGAACCTTTAATTCAGCATATCCAGTGGCTATCCAGGTTTAGTTTGATCTTTTGGAAGTGTTTGTTGATAGTTTATTGGCCTGGGTTCGAGCCCTGGCTGGGTCATGTCACAAAAATATTAAAGATATGTGAAATCTGGCAACGCTCTGTTTGTTGATATTGTAGTTTCGTGAAATTTGGCATCGCTGTGTTTGTTGATATTGTAGTTTTGTGAAATCTGGCAATGCTGAGTTTGTTAATATTGTAGTTATGTGAAATCTGGCAACGCTGTGTTTGTTGATATTTTTCCTGGTGAAAGATAGTGAGCCTGTAATTTTTGAAGAACCGACCGGGACACTTTTCTACCGAAAAATTTACAAATTAATCTAGAAGGGGGATCTAATAGATGTTTTTTTTGTTTTAAGTTTGATGGAGGTCTAGGGAGGAAACTAAAAAAATAATACATGAATGGAAATTTTTTACCAATAAGTGAACCATCCCCTCTTAGCCAGACTACTAAACATGTATTCTAGAAAGGTAATATTATTGAGGAGTATAAATATTAGATTCTCTAACTATAGTCCGTTCATTCTAGGTTGGGCAGAAATGGTAACCTCTAACCTCTCATAACTCAATAAGGACTAGAGTCACTAGAGTAATCAAGCTAATCAAGGTTGGTGGAGGGAACATAATAATATTTGGCAAGAATGTAGTTACCGGGTGTACCGCCCGTCTTGTTTACACTACGCGGACGCTCACCATCATGTTCCCGTCTAGTTTGATTGCCTTTGGATACAAAAATACATTACCCTAACCAAACAACCTAACCTAACCTAACCTAGTATTATAGATTTATAAGTATTTATTTTATTATAAGTATATATAGATGATTTATGTTGTATGTCGGTAGTGGTACACCCGGTAACTACATCCTTCCCTAATATTTCTACCAGATAGGAAGACTTGGCTGGGGAATAGGTGTATAAATTGACAGCTCATTTGCTCTAGCACGTTTTGAGTTACAGAGGTTAGAGGTTACGATTACTGCCCAACCTAGAATGAATGGACTATAGGACCTAAGGATGTTATTACAATCTTTACAGTCAAGTCAACATGAATAATAATGTAAAATTTGCAAAATAAACAAACCAAAACTGGGACGACTCAATATAAAGACAAAATAACTTATCAAAATTGCTAATGTGGAAATTATAATGTAAAACTTGCAAAATAAACAAACCAAAACTGGGACGACTCAATATAAAGACAAAATAACTTATCAAAATTGCTATGTGGAAATTATAATGTAAAACTTGCAAAATAAACAAACCAAAACTTAGACGAACACAGTAAAAAGAAAGAAAACAAATTCAAAATCGCTATGTGGAAACAACACTATAGTAAAATAATATAAATAAAAGAACACGAAAACGTTTAATAAATAATTAAAAAAAAAAAAATGGGTTCAGGGTAATACATGGGCTAGAAACATTCCTTATTATTTATTTCTCTTCCATTTTTTATATTATAGCTTAAAATCATAAAAAAACACTAATTACTAAGGATAATCATGACAATTATATATACCGGTAATTAAGGAAATGGGTAAGCTAGAGTAGCGTAGGCCTATGGAACAGATAAAAAGTTAGACGTGTGTTTTTTTTAACTGTCTTGATGGTTTAATTACATTTGGAAACCCATTAACGCCATCAGACAGTACACTAGGACCATACGGCCGGGAGAGTGTAGATAGCAGAGATAGAGGAAGCTGTTGGAATGGCTCTGGTATGTGTGTTATTAGTCTGTATACGTCGAGGTGTCCTCCGACTGGGTGCGAACATGATATACGTGCTAGGACGTACAGTAGGGTCTCACATAGAACGAGAAATTGGTCGATAAACGAGGCCGTTCTATGTGATTTTGTTCTATGTGATCGCGGAATTTTGGTGGCCCAATATGGTCAATGTTCACTGTAAGCGTAAATTTCCGTCAGGAGCGTACGATATTTCGTACGTTTTGTACGATATTTCGGCACTCTATATGAGAACTCCTCGGATTTGCCCTACTTTGATGGCGAAATCGTTCTATATGATCACATTCGTTCCTAACGAAAATTTTGGAACAATATTTTAGGTCGGCGTTCTATAAGCGACTCGTTCTATGCGAACACGTTCTATGCGAGCCCCTACTGTACTACCACACCTACTAAATGTCCGCCACGGCTGGGATCGATCCGCGGCTCTTAGGTTCAGAGTGTTTAAGATCTGTATGTGGTAACCCAGGTTCAAATCCTGGTTGTTGTTGTTGTTTCTGTTCCCCAGGCTGCCTGGCCGAACGGCCTCAAGGCTCCAAGCAATGCCAAGGTCATAACCGAGCGCCCCCACAGAACCCTCCCTGCCGACCACAATAAAGCCTGGGTGACCGAAGCCACTCCAAGGCGGGGAGCTGAGGAGGGTGCGGAAACGCCCGGGAAACCAAAGCCCCACCCAGGGCCCTGTGCCCCTCAGCAATTATGAAAAGAAAGTTGAGGGGCAAAGGAAAAATGTGACGCTTTGGCTTCCAATCTACCAACCTCTAGGTTGGCAGATTGGGAGGTCAATCCACGGAAGAGACGCCGTCACTTGAGATCTAGAAAATATATAAGTAAAAGGAAGAGTCAGAGTAAGCTATGGGTATGGCAGAGATCGCTCAGTTCTCAGTCTGATAGACCAGCCCATCACCACATGACTAGAACCCAATCCTCTCAGCATCAGCTAGGAAAGGCCCTAGAAAGCCGCCTTTGGTGGGGGGATATCTCCCCTATTCCAACCCCTTTCAGGGTTGGGCACCCGCGTCCCAGTAGGATCACATGCTTTCATTTATTTCATTGGGAGGTGTTTGGTGTTGGTAGTGAAATTAATAAATTAGATTAAACATTACCGCGGTTGGTAGAGCACTCACCTGCAAACTGAGAGGTGGACAGTTTGAGGCTCGGGCCAGCCAGTGTGTGTTATTGGCAGACGACAGTGCTGTTGGTGGACGGTGCGGTCTAGCAATCTGTGGCAACTGTCTACTGAAGTCCCTTTAACTGTGTTGGTGGTGTAATGGTTTAGAAGCTTATGTTCTGGGTGTGGTGTCCCGAGTTCGAATTCCTGGGAGGACCATATGCTATCGTTAATTTATTAAAGTGCATTGGGGTTTGTAATGGAGGATTAATGTTAAGAACGGGGTGTTCCTTAATATGAGGATACCCACCCTAGCCCCGCTCTTGTGCAGGGAGTGCATCGTAGTAAAAACTGCATCATAATCATCACTGTAGTTGTTGTTGTTCCCTAAGCTGCCTGGCCGAACAGCCCCGAGTCCCTAAGGAAGACCATAGCCACGATCGGGCTTTCCCACAGGGCTCTCAAGGAGTAACCACTTATCACCATAAGTTGAATGGCAATTGTTTGTCCATTCCTTATTACCATTAGATAATGTTTTTCAGCTTAGAAATATCTTTCAAAATGTAATGCATTAAAGTTAATTTTGATTAACTATATGATATTAACTGTATGACAGACAGAGTTAGAGTTAGCTCACATGTACCTGCAATATCACTTGTTACATCCATCCACATTTTTTGGCTTGTACATAATATACAAAGATACGTATTGCTAATTTTCATCATTGTCATTATATTATAGGTAGGTGCAGTTAGCTTTAGAGAAGGAAATATACAGAGGAATACTTTAGACACGTTAAGTTGGTGTACTATAAATTTCATTGTTGTAAAAATCGGTAAATGGTTGCCCTCTTATGTTTGGTTTAGAGTACAGGTCTCCCTCGATTTACGATTGGGTTGCGTTCCTGATAACTCGATCTTAACCTCCGACACACTATTTGGCACTACTGTATTTGGGTGGACTGTTATTTGTGGTACTGCCTGGCTCGGTAGGAAGTTGCCAACTAGCTCCACATTTAGTGTTGCCCTTCACCGAGCACCTGTTAACATTGCACGCGATTACATACGCGATCGCTTACTGTATATAATAACTTAAGTTAACACTAAGTTTCCCAATTTATATACAGTACGATTTTCACGTGCAAATTGGTGTTTGGTCCAAACCACTTATACACGCGATCGCGTGTAATCTAACGGACAGGGTTACATAGAAAAATCATATAGCGTACCCTAAAATTAATGGAGTAAATGGGTATGCGTTCTCGGACCAGCCAAAACCCAAACACCTAAAAAACTATAATAATATCGTAAATCGGGGCATCGGATAGTGAGGGAGACCTGTACAACTTTCTTTGTAGCTGACTACACGCGCTAATGTTCATAATTTCCGGTGCATGAACAGTGTAAATAATATGTTACATTATGTTCTGGCTGTGGTGTCCCGAGTTCGAATCCCGGGAGGACCATATGCTTTCATTAGTTTATTCAAGTACTGTACATTGGGGTTTGTAATGGATGATTAATGTTAAGAACGGGATGTTATGTTCTGGCTGTGGTGTCCCGAGTTGGAATCCCGGGAGGACCATATGCTTTCATTAGTTTATTCAAGTACTGTACATTGGGGCTTGTAATGAATGATTAATGTTAAGAATGTGGTGTTCTTTAATTATTATTGTTCATACCATAATAAGTGTCTTACCCGTAGCATAAATTGCACCACCATGACGTTATGATACGATCGGTGTCATCTGTTCCCATTCCGTGCAACTTTATCTCGACAGTAAATCCATTTCTTGAAGCGTTTGGATTTAGCTTGTACTCTTGGTTATTGATTTTCTTAGCAGTACAGGTCTTCCTCGATTTACGATTGGGTTTCGTTCCTGAAAACCTAATCTTAAATAGAAAAATTGTATAGCAAACCCTAAAATTAATGGGGTAAATGGGGGATGCATTCTGGGACCAGCCAAAATCCAAACACAAACCCCTAAAAACCTATAATACTGTAATATCGTAAATTGGGGCTTCGGATAGTGAGGGAGACCTGTATCTCTATATTGGCACTAAATCCGATTCTTTCAGTGTTTTGAAATTCATCTTGATTTTCTTGGCAGTAATATTGTAAGTTTTAATGTAAAACTAGCAAACTAAACAAACCAAAACAGGGACGACACAAGATAAAGGCAAAAGAACTTATCAAAACCGCTATGTGGAAATAACGCTTTTAAGAATAGAAATCGGCTATACACTTCTTCCTTAAATACTTATTTTGCAAACAACAGTATTATTTAGTTGCGTATATTATCTGTACAAACTATTTTTATGTCGTAAATAACACATGTGAATTCATGTACCAGTGACGTCTTTTTAATTTAATTCTATCTATATTTAGACAACTTTGTGTAGTTTAAGAAAAATCTGTGGTAGTGAAAATGGTCAAGTTAGATCATTCAAAGCCTGTGGGTTGGTGAACAAAATATGAATTGCTTGTTTTTTTGGTTTTTTCCCATTAGTTTAACCAGACCCAATATGAATTGCTGGAGATCCTTTTGAAACTGAATAAAATCGTCTAATAGTAGTCAGAATAAAGTTGAAAAGACGTCGCCGATACTGTATGGGTTAAATGCTTGTTTCATGCAGGTCCAAGGAAATTCAGGACATACCTGTCTTGATAGCGTACGTAATGCGTAAATGCGCGGAATTTCGGTGTGAGTGTCTTAGGTTCGAGTCCTTGGAGTGCCACATGTATTTGTTGATTTCATTAATTAAATTTAGAAAAGTATAGTTGGTTGGGGAAAAAATATGAATTATAGTGTAAAACTTGCAAAATAAACGAACCAAAATGAGGACGACACAATATAAAGGCAATGTCACAAAGTAAAAGGAGTCATAAACCTGTTAATGCTCTGGCCATTGTGCCTTTGGTTTAAGTTTATGTACAGTGAAGGACACAAGTTATGTTCTATTCTTGAGATGATTTGACTTGAAGGAAATTGGAGTTGATGAGTTGTCTTGATAGCGTAATGCATAAACGCGCAAAATTTTGGTGTGAGTATCCTAGGTTCGAGTCCTTGGAGTGCCACATTTTTTGTTTTCTATGTGAGTGAGGGAGACAAAAGGCAGAACTGCCTGTAGCGAGTGCCTCCCCCATAGTTGAAAGAGTGACAGGGCCAAAATTGAGTTTAGAAGTAAAGTTGGTTGGTGAAAAAATATGAAATAGAATGTAATTTAGTCCCTGACTTTACTTTAACTGTTTGGAGGCATTCCTGTAAGGATGGTCCACTCATGTGTATATCTTGTGATAGGATGCTTAACAGCGATGTCTTTTTTATTTGATTTCAACTACACCTAGATGATTTTATAAAACACTGATGTGTATTAATAACACACACTGGCTGGCCCAAGCCTCAAATAGGGCACTTCTCGATTTGCAGCCGAGTGTTCTACCAACTGCGCTATGGTCTGTCATTAGTACTGTTTGTTTCAATCATAAATCTGTCAAGTTAATATCTTTCTCTTGATTGTGCACAGAATATTGAGGTTTTTGGTGAATCATAGATTTTGAGTGTACAGGTAGTAAACTGTATGTTAAACATGGGTGGGCGTGGAGAGAGCCTTGGGGGCGGGTGTTTGTGTGACGTCTGCAGTAACCTCCGCGCAGCGCTGTAATTATCATAGTGTTCTGTGTTCCTTAAGGGTTTGCCGCACTATGTCTCTTCTCACTCCCTTGCCTGACTTTAGGTAGCGCCAGCGAACTTGACAATACAGTAATCTTGACCCCTTAACTTCTTATAACTCGAAATGAATTAAAGCAATCAGGCTGACGTTTCTATAATTTTGGAAGAGTCCATCAGGAAATATGTGTGGATATTTACAGCCAGTTTGCTCTATGCCCTTTTGAGTTACAGAGAGGTCAGGGATCAAGATTATTGTAAAGTTCATTGGTGCTACCTATAGTGATTATATGATAGGTTATTCTGGCTATCATTAGACGATCATATATAGCTTCGGTGCCTGTCTGGTGACAGGACCTTTCAGGAAGGGGTTAAGGGTAGATTATAAAGTTGTTAAGCCGTCATCTGCAGAAACAAGTTGAGAAAATGTTTCCAAAACAGTTTAAGGAAGTATGGTTGGCGTAGGTAAGTGAGTGAGAAGAGAGTGTAGTGCCACAACCTCTTTAACGCTGTATTTGTACTTTATATTCTAGACACTCGTATATAACATCTGTCAACTGGTGTGTGTGTGTCGTACCCCCGGGAGGGTGGGAAAAGCTGGTGAGAGGCCCAAATAAATATGCTGACAAGTTTTTAAACACCTGCGTGCCTTAGTAACATGAGTAACGCTAAAATTGTCGCTGCGTTGATGTCGCTACCTGTCTTGCAAAGGGATAAGATCTTGTAAATTATAATGTAAAACTTGCAAAATAAACAAACCAAAACTAGAACAACACAAGATCGCTATGTGGAAATAACGCTTAATAAAATAAAACGTTGAAATCAAATAAAACAAAATACAAGCAAGGTGTTGGCGATAATGATAATAATGATGATGATGATAATGATGAAAGAAAGTGACATTATTACAGTGATGACTTTAGCGTTGTTTATGTTAGACTCACCGTAGTTTTGGCTGTTCTTAGTGTTGTTATTCACTTGTAAAAACATACCTATATGTTTGGCCTAAACTGCAATAACTGTAAACATCATTATATATGTACTATACTGTACTATATATACAGTGTAACTTTTTCATGTACAGTATTTCAGTATGGTATATTACCTATATTATATCAGTTGTTTTTAATATCTGATGGCTGTATTGCTGATTATATGTCTCTCTGTTACTAACTTTTGAAATGTGCTATTTCCTGCCATTCAGAGTCATCTAATGGTATTTAATTTTCTGTATATTGTATATGGTATCACATGTTCTGTAAAATAATATTGTCATGTAATACAGTACATAGCAATTACTATCTATCTATCTATATCGATCTATCAATTGCCGGACGCCGTGATCCCCGAAGGGGTGGCCACGAACGAAATGTCTCCATGCACCTCTGTCCCCAGTCAGTCGACGCCCCTCCTCCCATCCAGCACCGCATTCACTCATATACTTCTTAACTTCATCCTTCCACCTCTCCCTCTTTTCCACTTCATTTCCGTACACTTTCTTAGTCATTCTCTCGATTCCCATACGTTCCACATGGCCAAACCATCTCAAGGTGTTCCTTTTCACACTTTCCAGCACATCTACATCCACACCACACTTCTCTCGTACTTCCTTATTTGTCTGTCATATATCCTTCTGTGTATGATATTTAAGTTCCAGAATATGATGAAAATTACGTAATGGAGGTAAAGGGGTTAAATGACTCCAGGTGCCGTTGGGAATACAGAGTTAAAATATTTGCGAGGCTAACCAGTTTCATGTGGGCATTTTGTATCAGGTAATTTTTGTTATTGTTGTTGTCGTTCCCTGAGCTGCCTGGCCGAACAGCCCTGGGTCATTTTTGTTAGATACTTGCTTGTACATCATATATTATTGTCATGATCGTGTAATGGTTAGTGCGCTGAATTTCTAGGTTCGAATCCTTGGAGTACCACATGTAATCATTAGTTTCATTGATTTAATTAATTAGGTTTATTTGTAAGTTAATTGGTGGGTTGGTGATAATATATAATTATTTAGAATTATATACTGCATTTTACATCTGTCCATACAACATACATTAATTATATTTTGTTATTGTTTTACTAGATGTACAGTCGCGCTAAGAAGTCATTTCCCAGCTGTCATTACGTTTGGCTTGCTCTGTGCTGTATTAATGTTTGTCAGATGTTGAATAGGGTGGGTAAGTGTAGGAACATGTTTGTATATTGCACTCAATATGAAGAAATGAAGCTTAGATATTGCTGATACCAATTATTGATCAAAACATACTTGGTGCCGAGACTTCACTTATTAGCGCGACTGTACTGCATATGTTTAATCTGCTCAGATATACAGGTCCCCCTCGATTTACGATTGGGTTACGGTACTGAAAACCCGATCCTAAATGGAAAAATTGTATAGCGAACCCTAAAATGAATGGGGTAAATGGGAATGTGTTCTGGGACCAGCCAAACCCAAACCCAAACCCCTAAAAACCTATAATAATAGCGTAAATTGGGCCATCGGATAGTGAAGGAGACCTGTATTGTATTTTGGTGACGATTGTGCATACATTTCTCTTGTATTTGTTTGACACACACATACATACAGACACATACATATACACAAACACATACTGTATACTCATACATACACACACATACTCCTACATACACCATACATTCTTTAACCCCTTCTGTACTGGTGACGTCTTTTTAACTTTAGTCTAGTTATATTTAGACGATTTTGTGCAGCTAAAGAAGGATCTGGTGTTGTAAAAAGGGTTAATAAAGGTACAGTAGTTTCTAAGTCTGTAAATTGCTCGAGGCCCTTTTTAATCTGAATCAAATTATCTAACATTAGCCAGAAGAAAATTAAAAGGACGGAACTGGTACTGAACGGGTTAAATGTAGTCTATTCGCTGTAAGTAGGCGAGAAATCATAACCTTTATCTTCTGTAACTCAAAAAGGGCTAGAGCAAATGGGCTGTACATTTCCACATCTATTCCTTGACCGACTCTTCCCAAATGGTAGAACTATTAGCTGGATTACTCTAGTCGTTTTTTAGTTACAGAAGTTAGAGGTCATGATTTCTCGCCTACTTACAGCGAATAGACTATAAGCATACTGCATCTGCTTGACCGGTACTTGTGTATGGGATGTATGTACGGTGGCGCTAATAAGTCATGTCTCGGCTGTCATTATGTTTGGCTCGCTCTGTGCTGTAGTAATGTCTGTCGGATGTTGAATAGGGTGGGTAAGCGTAGGAACATGTTTGTATATCTCCTTCAAAAAGAAGAAATCATGTGTAAATATTGCCGATACCAATTACTGATCAAAACATAATTGGTGCCGAGACATGACTTATTAGGCCGACTGTACCCCTTGCTGATGTATACTCTAGCTGTTTATCAAGCGGAAACTTAGTGCCAAAGATTCTCTCTTGCCTGGATGTTTGTATATTAACTGATATCTTCCACTGTGTCTTTATTTATGGCTAAGTAATTTAATGGAAGATTTCCTCCTAGAACGTGCCTAAGCTGTATTATATTGTCAATGTTTGGTTTGTCTTAAGGGGGGTCACCTGCTTTTGTTCTATCCTTTTCTCTGGCTTGTATCCGTTCGGCCCCATTCAGCCTACTGTTTTAAGATGTTTATCCCCATCCAGGTGTCGATTTCTTCCCATCATTGTATGGAGAAATCCGGCTGTGCCGGAGAAATTTTTCTATCGAAAAATGTGCAAATTTAGCCTGCTGTCAAATTTTGTTTTTAAATATGCTGGCTTGCTACCACTCGCCAGGAAAAAATCGAAACCTGGATGGGGATAAACGTCTTAAAACAGTAGGCTGAATGGGGCTGAATGGATACAACCCAGGGAGAGAAAGAGAAAACAAACCAGGTCTATCTATCTATCTATTGCCGGACGCCTTACTCCCCTTACGAGGGTGGCCATACACAGAATGCCCCCAAGCGGACCTATTCCTTGTGAGAGGGACAACCCGAGCCAGTTTAGTGAAGGACTTACAGGATTGACCACTCAATTTAGGATCCGTCCGACTCCGAGGCCCTCTGTGTATCTTGTTAGCACTATTTTTCTACAGTGGTGTTCGGCTAATCCATCCACTAACCTGCCTTACCCTTAGGTAAGCAGTACGGATTTGTATCAGGTTTACTCCCCTAGACAGGTTGCCAAACCAAGGCTGACGAGTCCCATCCACCCGGATTTGTATAAGGTTGTCTCCCCTAGATGAGTTGCCGACCAAGGCTAACGAGTCCCATCCACCCTGTAAACGAGGTGGGGCCCCTTAAGACGATATATATGTTATGTATATGTAAATAGTTATTTATGTTGTTCCAGAAATAGGTATTTTGGAAGTGTAAAAATGGTCACTCAGGTGGCTGGTCATGAATATTTAGTAAACATATGTTTTTAAATACAGGTCTCCCTCGATTTACAATTGGGTTACGTTCTTGTAAACCCGATCTCACCTATACATAGCCTCCGATAGTGCAGTTGGGATATTGTACATGCTAAGATTCGAAACTGCATAATAAATCGTAGGCTTATGCAACATTCTTTAATTGTCTTTGTGGTGCAATGCATAAGTGTGTTGATTTTCGGTGTGAGCATCCTATGTTCGAATCCCCGGACTGCCACATGTGTTTGTTAATTTCATTAATCAAGTTTAGGAGTAAAGTTGGTTAGTGAAGAGAACATAATAATAGAAAGATCGTATAGCGAACCCTAAAATTAGTGGGTTAGATGGGGATGCATTACATTTAGAAACCCATTAACGCCATCAGACAGTACACGAGGATCATATTCGCACCTAGACACCTCGACGACGTATACAGACTATTAACACACATACCAAAGCCATTCCAACAGCTTCCTCTATCTACAACACCCCTTCTCTGCTATCTACGCTCTCCCAGCCGTATGGTCATGCATTCTCGGACCAGCCAAAACACAAACCCAAACATCTAAGAACCTATAATACTGTAATAACGTAAATTGCCGACTTGCGAGTTTCGTTTTAAAAGGAAGTTGGAGCTGTAGACAACAATATTTGACAAATTTACAGCTAAAATACGGTCGTAGTACATATATAAATACACAAAACCCAATTCAACATGCCATTTATACATCAGAAACTTACATTATTATTGCATTTCTGTTTAATATCGATGTTCTCGGCTCCAACTTCCTTATAGACCGAAACTCGCAAGTGGTCAATTGGGGCATTGGATAGTGAGGGAGATCTGTAATTGTTTTTGTCTTAGTGTATTATAATAAAGTCTGAGGACAAGTGATACTATTAATGCTAGAATTTATCATTGAGGTTACTGTATGTACACTCGGTCCAAAAAGTATCTGCACCCCTACCCTGATAATCTGGTGTGTACAGCTTGGTAGGGTTTGTATATCTACCTGTAGCTATATCCATCTATACTATCTACCTATACTACCTAAGACCTACAACCTATACTACCAAGCTGTACACACCAGATTATCAGGGTAGGGGTGCAGATACTTTTTGGACCGAGTGTACAGTACTACTTTATTATCGGTTAAAAGCGACATCTAGCCATGTAGTTCATACTGTACTCTTATTTTCCCTTTCATAATTCACACGATTGCCTATAGTTGAAACGGGTCGACATTCCACATTCTTGTAGCTCCAGATAATTCCAGGGATTTCTTTATAAGACAGGATAATTCACTATACAGTATATAGAATTAATTTAGGATAATAATTCACAATACTGTATATAGAATAAATTTAGGATAATTGATATAATGAATACATTTAGAATAATTCACAATATAAAGAATTAATTTAGGATAATTCATGATATATAATTAATTTAGGATAACTCACGATATAAAGAATAAATTTAGGATAATTCACGATCGCCTATAAAGAATACATTTAGGATAATTTACAATATAAAAACAAAAATAATTTAAATATAATTAACGATATTAAGAATTGATTTAGGATAATTCATGATATAAAGAATTGAAACCTGTACCATATTTGACATTGTGATTTATCAATGAACTGTATGATTGTAAACTGTTAAAAAATCTGAAAATGCTGGGATGTCATTTGGTTTTGTAGAGATATATATAAAATATGATTGTAAACTAAATCTGAAAATGCTGGGATGTCATTTGGTTTTGTAGAGGTTTATATAAAAATGTCGGTACAGTACATGTATAAGGTGTAAGTTTTTGAGTCACATTTGTTCTTCATTGCCAGAAGAAAAGGGGAATCAGAATTGTTAAGCACTCGTCACAGGCAGTTTTGCCTTTTGTCTCCCTCACACACATAATTTTAGCAGCAGAGGTTTCAGTCAGTGTATCAGTCAATTAAAATATAAAACTTGAAAACGAATTAAAAGGTTACTGATCAAATCAATATAACAAACTCATTAAAATAAAATAAACTATCGAAACGACAACACACTAAACAAAATCTACTGTATATGTAAAAAAATACTTTTAAAGAAATATATTTAATGGAACAAATTTTCTGACAATTCTCACCAGTATTTTGAAAGTTTTGCATCTTGTCCTTCAACTTGAATAGTTATAAGCGACGATATGGTCGAGACAGAACTATATCCAACCTAATACTTGATATCTAAAAAAAATTGAGAGGTCGTTTGCAGAATTCAAGTTCTCCATTACTATGTCCAACACACTGAATCTTTCAATATTATGTAATAAGTTGTTGTTGTTGTTCCCCAGGCTGCCTGGCCAAACAGCCCCAAGGCCCCGAGCAAGGCCAAGGCCATACTGAGTTGTAATGGATGGTGACCGGATGACTCGACCAGTAGACCACATTAACTAGTAGGAACTCGGGGCTGTTCGGCCGCTGCTAAAATTGAGTGTGTGGCATGGAGTTTATGTAGGGAAGCATTGTTAGCGGAGATATGAGCATACACCATCCTAGGATCAATACTTAATCTTCTTTTGTATACGCTCTTCTTTGTTTGTATCTCTTCTCTCTCCAATTCTCTTTTATTTCTTTTCTCTAATTTTCTTCATCTCTCTTTTCTCTCCTTTTCATTTTCTCTTATTTCCTTTGTTTTCCTTTTTCTAGTCTTTTCTCTTCTCCTTTCTTTCCCATCTTCTGCTTTATCTTCTCTTCTTCTCCTTACCTTCATCCCTTTCTTCTCTTCTTTTTTCTCCCCATTTTCTTTTCATTCCTTCGTTTTCTTTTCTCTCCTTCGTTTTCTTTTCTCTCCTTTCTTCTCATCTTCTATCCTCTCTTTTTCAAGCCGGTGTCACACGAGCCCTCTTTCCGTCAATTATTCCAAGCAATTGTCGTCTGGCATCTTCTCGAGTAAAGTCATGTACAGGTCGCCCTCGTATGATTGGGTTACGTTCCTGAAAACCCGATCTTAATAGCTTGATAGCGTAATGCATTGGTGCGCGGAATTTCGGTGTGAGTGTCCTAGGTTCGAGTCCTTGGAGTGCCACATGTATTTGTTGATTTCATAA